>CM070514.1:37930618-38132780 GCA_036346375.1 Guadua angustifolia | reverse complement strand
TCGAGATGGCGGGGACGGGACGGGAATTTTTTTTCATGGGACCCGTTGGGGATACAAATTTAGTTTAGTTCAATTTGGTTATTAGATTGCAAACATATTCTCTAGCCCATCATATTCACATTTTCATAAACGGGACAATATAATCTTCAATGAATGCATGTATTCTTTTTTTCCTTGTTTGTTGATATGATTTTAGAGTTAAAATGGCTATAAGAACTCTTCTCTTGTGTGAAATTTTCGCGAGGATGGGTCCCCGACGGGCCCCGATATCTTAACGGGATGGGGACGGGATTTTCTCCCGAGGCGGAACGGAGACGGAAAATTTTGGATCATGAGACGGGGGCGGGAGGCATTCCCCGGCGGGGAATGGCCCCGTTGCCATCCCTATACGCTACACACAACAGAAGCGCAACACGGGCAGGTGGTACACATCTTGGATTGAATTACAGCCAAGCTTTTCACAGAAAGCAAAAGGGTTGAATTACAGCCGAGCTCTTCACACAAAGCAAAAAGGAGGGCACGCACGAGACGAGTTACATGGCGAGCTAGCATTAGCAATACCAATCCCTTAGAGGGAGAGAAGAGGAACGTTTGCTTTGAGGGGGCACGCAATGCAGGCAAGATCGCAGAAACGTTTGGACGGCGCCGTCTCGTCGTCCTGGTTTTTGGAGACGCGCGGTTCACGATGCCGTTGCCTGCCGAGCGAATAGGCTTGCAGCGAGCGAGCAAGTGGGCAAATGTGTTGCAGGCGCCGCGCGATCGTCGGCTCGGCTTAGCTCCACAGCGCTCTCCCTTGCTGCGCGCGTGCGCGCAACATTGCAACTCGTGCTCCGATCAACAGTCCAACTCTGCGTCGACGTACGTACTACTAGTACTAGTCTAGTACAGCAGCGCTGTGCAAATGTGCGGTTTTGTTTTTAAGTCGTGGAAGTTTCAGGGCATGAACAATTCTGACCCACACATCGTCTATAGAAACGACATCCCCAGTACAGGGTCTCTATTGTTGAATAAAAAAAACTAGCCGGTATAGATTAATTCTAATGCCAATCAAGAATATCGAAGAATACCCGAAGGACAATCACAAAATACAAAGGGTTTTAACTCTTTTCTCTGTTTTTGATTATGGATTAATTTTCTTATACAATGAGGTATTATATTTATACCCATAATCTCTCAGGGGAAATTTTGGCATTCTCTCACTAAAAACCAAGAGTCTGGATATATCTCAATAACCAAGATTCCGGTTATATAGCATTATGCCTAATAACACTAATTAGTACACAATTAAATATTTAGAATAGAGAGAGAGAGATTTTAAACCCCATAATCCATAATCTTTTAGTTTAGCAACTATTACACTTAGACCTTATAATATAAGAACCATTCTATAATTTGTGTACTAATTAGTGTTTTTGTATTCCAGTTTTTAGAGAATCAGCTTCTTTATAACCATAATCCAGAACCAGATTTTAGATAATCTAAAGCAAAAATAAACAAGCCCTAACTGATACGCTCCTATGTTAATTGTTAGGCTATCTGTGTCGTTTTTTAGATGTTACGTGTTGCAAGAGAACAAGTTCTCTGTAAGTAAAGGCGCCCACAATACAAGTCCACGCACGGTTGACCTTTTTCGAAGTTTGGCCATTATACCATGGGCCTATGCTAATTTTTCTCTCTATAACCTAATCACGACCAATGGCATAGTGCCACGCCACCAACGCATCCAATACAATGTTTGCCACCCTAATATCATTTTAATTAGTACCGATCCAAGAGCTAGCGCAGGAGCCGTGCAAGTATATCTGTCGCTGCAGTATCTATTGTGCGACCATGATTGGCAGATAAACATACAACGTGGGCAGTCCAAAAATCAGAAAAGACTTGCACGTTTTGACATGTGAGAATGTCACACTCGGATATTATTACTCCATGTATACGTCCAAGATCCAAACTGACGCCTCATTCCACTCAAACCAATTTTCACCACCATACATGTACAGATGCAACGCCCATGTAGATTCTTTCTTTTCAATCGTAACAACACAAAGCATATCTCTCTAAGCATTTAAATTCAATATAAACCGTTCTTTCTTTTAAATCCAAAGGATCAGATTAACTAGAATTTATTTATATTTCCTCTGATAATAAAGTAGTATAAATGTTATTAACAAATCAACAGCTAGATCTGATTTCTACTACAATTATATATTACTAGTATAATGCACGGTAAATTTTCTCTGCATTTAAGCCCTAATAAAGGCAGAGCGGCCAAGTTTGAGGCAAACTGAAAGGTTTTAGATAGTCAGAGCATCCCAGGATTTGCTCAATCTCCATAGAGGGGAGGTTCTAGTACATAATACACATCCATTAGACACAGTAAATGATACTACTACATGCACATGCTGTGCAATCAAATGAAGTATGATCGAAATGAACACAGGGCCCACCCCGGGATCAGTATATAGTAACAAGCAACCATGTCCAATATGGACACGCACAAGAACAAGGCACCAGACATCTCCCTTTTAACCAAGTGAAGGGACACCAACCAAACCACTTCCTACCCAGTACCCACAAAGCCACACACAACAAGCAGGCATTCACCATGAGATGAGAGAGAGAAAATGCATAACACAAATCCACAAGTAGACATGTCCTCCTCTCCCATAACCAAATATATATTCTAGGACTAGGCGAGCTGCTTCGGCCTTCAGAGAACAGGGTGAGAGAGAGAGAGGGGGCGGGGGGGGGGGACACCACCATAAAAAGTACACTTGGACTGGGAGGAGCAAAGGAGAAGTATCGCTTTTGCCTCACCACCTTCGCTAGCTAGCTTCTTCTCTCTTCTCTTGTGCAAGCAAGAAAACAAAGGCCTTGAACAATGATGGCCTCTGGGTCTCGAAGTACTGAGGTGGTCGATGAGTTCGAGAAGCTGGTCATTAGAATGAATCCTCCAAGGTTCAGTCCTTTCTCTTTCTTTTTTCCCCTCCCCATGTTTCTTTCTGCCCTTTAACCCGTGTCCTTTGTTAACTGTGCTAGTTCTTGGCGTTTGGTAACTTGCAGGGTCACCGTGGATAATACCTCAGACATGACTGCTACCTTGGTGAAGGCAAGCAACTCAGCTTTTAGAGCTTTGCTCTGTGTTCTTTGGTTCTTGCAAATTCTTGCAGATTGAAAGCATTATTTCTTGGCAGAAAATTTCTCACACTTTCTTTCTGCAGGTGGACAGTGCAAATAAGTTTGGGACCTTGTTGGAGGTAGTTCAGGTGCTGACTGATCTGAAGCTGACGATAAAGAGGGCCTACATTTCCTCTGATGGGGAGTGGTTGATGGATGGTAAGTGCTTTGCAACCTCCCTATGTTGGAAAGATTAAGGAGAAAGCTGGTGCCTTTCTGGGCTCATGTGGAGGGGGGCTTTCGGTTTGGATGCAATCTTTTGATCTTGAGGTGGGCGTGGCTTTGTTTCACCTTTGTGCAGTGTTCCATGTCGTGGATCAGGAGGGGAATAAACTTTATGATGGCCAGGTTATCGACAGAATTGAACAGGTAAAGAACAAAGAATCCTAGCTCTTTCCACAGCTCCTCTCATTCCTCGCCATTTCCTCAGACTTCACTGAGGCGATGGCTAGCTTCCTAGCTTGTTGCTGAATATGGTTCACTTCCAAGAACAGAACAAACTGCAGAGCAATCTGAAGTTGTATTTAGTGAGCACATTGCAATGCACATTTCTAGTGCTACGTGATGTAATGTAAAGAACAGGGTTGATTTTGTTCTGTTGACTTCAGTCTCTGGGAGCAGGATCACTCAGTTTCCGGGCCCCGGACCGGTCGGTCGGCGTTGATGCCGACGCGGAGGTGGCGCAGACGGCGATCGAGCTGATCGGCAGGGACAGGCCAGGCCTCCTCTCCGAGGTCTTCGCCGTGCTTACCGACCTCAAGTGCAACATCGTGGCGTCCGAGGTGTGGACGCACGACGCCCGCATGGCCGCGCTGGTGTACGTGACGGACGCCGAGACTCGCGGAGCCATCGACGACACGGAGCGGCTCAACACGGTCAAGCGGCTGCTCCGGCACGTCCTGCGGGGCAGCCGGGACAAAAAGACCGCCCGCTCTGCCATCTCGGAGCGCGTGGCGCACGCGCAGCGCCGGCTGCACCAGATGATGCACGCGGACCGGAGCATCCACCGCCGCGAGTACGGCGAGGGCGCCAGCGCCGACGCAGAGGCGGCGGATGGCAGCCGGAGCCGGCCGGTCGTCGCGGTGGAGGACTGCGCCGAGAGGGGGTACACGCTGGTGAACGTGCGGTGCCGTGACCGGCCGAAGCTGCTGTTCGACACGGTCTGCACCCTCACCGACATGCAGTACGTGGTCTTCCACGGCACCGTCATCGCCGACGGATCGGAGGCATATCAGGTGCACGCCTTTGCTTTGCTTCTTGAGACTGTTACATCGGTGCATTGCACTGCGAGTCTAGCACATAGCATTCCACTGTGCGTACGGAAACGATGGCTAGCTCTCGGTTTCGATGCTCACACTTGACTGGTACTAGAGAGGGGGGGTCCTAGTTTTGCGTTAACTTGGGTGACTTCTCCTGCACAAGGACGAGAAAAGGAATTGTTTTATCGGTAGAAAGCGACACGTGCTCATATAGTACTCATCTTGCCGCTGGTCTTGCAGGAGTACTACATCAGGCACCTCGACGACAGCGCCGCCACCTCCGGCGAAGACCGGCAGCGGCTCGGCCGGTGCCTCGAAGCCGCGATACAACGGAGAAACACAGAGGTACGATACACCACGCTCATGTAGTCATGTGACCTGGGACACAAACATTCTACTGCCCTGCCCTGCACAAAAAGTACACTACTACTCCTGTGTTCCATTTTACTTACGTCGTAGTAGTGCCGTCAAACTTTAAACTATCTAGATTGACTATATAAAGATTATATCATATTATAATTTTATTAGTTCATCTTTATTTAAATTTATAAAAAGCAATGGTCAAAGTTACACTTCGAGGTCCGTGTAAAATCAAAAACATAAAATAAATAGGGTGTGTCTAGGAATCGCTTAATTTTTTTGTCTATTAGATGTTTTTGTGATCCATGTTGTGCTTCCTCATTTTGACTGTCAATATCAACTTTGTAATCCATATTTTTGTTTGTTGTGTTCGTTTGGTTTGTTCCTTTTTACTTGTCATACATAATTTAATTTGCTAGTATATAATTGATGTAAAAAACCATGCATGGAATCTCAAATTTGGGGTGATTTAATAAGAAAACAAAATATCCGGACACCTAACGTGATGTTTATCAAAATCCAAATAAATAAGAAAGGAGTGCTATTTAATAAGAAAACACTCAAGAGAAGAAAGGAGGGAGTAGCTAGTTACTCCATGTAAATTAACATGGTTAATTGGTGTTTGCGTTGCGCGTTTCATTCAGGGGCTGAGGCTGGAGCTGTGCTGCGAGGACAGGGTCGGCCTGCTGTCCGACGTGACGCGCATATTCCGGGAGCACGGCCTGTCGGTCACGCACGCCGAGGTGGCAACGAGGGGGTCGTGGGCGGCGAACGTGTTCTACGTGGTGGACGCGTCGGGGGAGCCCGTGCAGGGGCAGGCCGTCGAGGCCGTCAGGAAAGAGATCGGCGAGCAGATCCTGTCCGTCAGGGAGGACGCCGGGCCCAAGTCGCCGCCGGGCCGCGACCGGCGCTCGCTCGGGAACATGATCAGGTCCCGGTCGGAGAAGTTCCTGTACAATCTGGGGCTGATCAGGTCGTGCTCGTAGGTCGAGCAGGTTGGTCATTCGGCTCCAGGGCAATGCGGCTGCTAGCTTAGCTAGGGCGCGGTTCCTATCAACGGCGTGTTGATCCATGTCAAATTCTTGGAAGAAAGGAACCTGCTTGATCAAGAACTGTGTAAAATTGCTCGCTTATTTATCTCCTACCGCCCGGATCGACGGTGCGGAGTTAAACACAAATTACGGAAACTAGAAGTTGACCAATCTAATCGACGAAAGAACGAACAACTAAGACGAGTGAGTATGAATCGAGGTCGTTGTGTGCAAGATCGTAGCAGCGGGGTGTCATTTTGAAGGACAAGTGCAAATGCACTAGGGCCAAGGTGTTCAAAGAAATGCCAGCCATGATGAAACCTACAGATTGTTGCTATGTATTCAACTGCAAATCATGTAGGACGTTTTTATTCAACATTGTCCAGTTTGGTTTAGCCGAGGATATCAATATGACACAACTCGACAACTGTACCTCTATAAAGAAACGGACACATCACTTTTGACATCTTTTATAACAAATAAGTGGTATTAACTGATGATCAGTGCCACCTATTATCTGTACTTGCTACTTCCATTGGTGTGAGGGTCTAAATCTAATCTACATAAACTACATAAGGGAAGCCTGAAAGAATGAACGCGAGACGGACATTGGTCATCACTGGTTAACTTATAAGTTCAAAACAGAGCATGGCTAGTATGGGACAGTAGGGAGAGAAATCCCAGACAAAGAAGAGAAGGAGAATACTAATAACAATGCCACGAGCTCCAACTCTTCGAGTTTCCAAGGAACAGGAGGTGCACTGAGGACGAGCATTGCGCGGTATCCGCGGCATGCTAGGCGAACAGCACAGGAAGGGCATGTGATTCATATTAAGAGTCCCCAAAACAGTTTGCTCCTGTAGATGGTAGTGCTAAACCTCAGAGCGACGCGACAATACTGCCTGCAACTTTGATTGCCAGGACTCGCCACGTCCTAGCAGGACGCACTACCTTTTCATGCCGAATTCAATTTCATGACAAGAAAAAATCCCAGGGCTCGGATGGGCTCAGACGAGGCGACACAAAGGTGTCTCTCCCCTGCTGTCTCTTTCGTGGCATGCCATTTTTGCATCGCCATCATGCCTCCAAACTCTCGCAAATCCCAATCCAAGCTGAGACCTTTGATTAGTTCAATGTCTCCATGGTTATTGTCGTCTTTTAATTAATAATCCAGGTGAAACTTTGCATGGTTTACACCTTCATTAAGTAAAGCTGAGCAGCACTGATAAAAACTTTCCACGACGAAAGCAGCAGATCAGCAATAAAAGGCTAGCTCTTCCCTTCACGTCACGGTGTTGGTTACTTTCTACCACATCATCTTTTATCGTCGAAATCTCCGTTGCCTGTCCGTGCTTGTGGGAGGATGCACCGTTGTAAAACACATGCCAAAAAAAAAAAGTTACAGAAAGGACCTTGCAGTAAATAACAATCATAAATCCGTAGCACACCGGATCCACGAGCCGCTTGTTAAGAAATGTTAGAGCATATTTGGAACACATTCATAGTAAACAATATGATTTATTCTGTGAAATCCCTGCATTCGAAACATGTTTTGCATTCTGTTTCAGTGCCAACGACAAAAATTAATTTCCCTATAGCTTGTCGGCTATTTGAATCGTCGGTAGTACTTCGGCAGAAAGATTTTCTTAAGCAACGGCAGTGGTAATAACTAATACTTATTATAAATAGTTGTTATTTTGAATATATGTCAGTTAAACTTTTGAAACTCTGACCGTCAATATTTTCTTAAATATTCAAATTAGATGTATAAAAATTATATGTGTAGATTTATCTCGAAAAGTACTTTCATAATATTATAACTTTTAGATTTTATAAATTTATTATAATATAAATTGGTGATGATAGTTATACTTTGAAAACCATATCGATATCTAAAACAATAACTACTTATAAGCGGAGGGAGTAACCACCAACGGATGTAAACAGTGATTCTGTGAGAGAATCAGCGGTTGATCGTTCGATGCCTCATGCTACATGACTGTTATCGCGGCATGATGATGAGCAGGCAATGATTGCACGGCCACGTAGATTATTGCCCCCCACAGTATATCGAATCTCGAGGGCAATCGATGGCCCCAGTCTCGTCTACACCCATCTTGTTGGGAGATCTCCCATTGGCTACACGCCCATCTAGCTCTCGGCGCGAAGAGGCCACGAGTTGAAAAATGAAAATGGAGCTTGCCCTACAGAAAAAATGGCTTCGCGGCCATCCGTCCGTCCACACGTTTCCGATCGCAAAGTGGTTCTCAAGTACTACTCAGTAACCGGCTGGAAATCTAGCTAGGGTCGTGTAATCGAAAAGTGACAATACGTGCTGCCATGGACACATCGATCGAAACAAAATGGATGAAATCGATTTGTTCGGGGACCACGTACGTAGTATAATCTTACACTATTGTAATCATGAGTCGTGGTATCGGTCGCTAGTACTAGGGTCCTAACTCATATCAGATCTAGTGGAAGTCTAAAGTTGAAACTTTTTAGGTTCTATTTAGATGAGTGATAATGGGGACATATTCAGTGCTAATGTGATAGTGCTAATTCCATACTAATGGCCTGTAGAAGTTTTGAAAAATTCTCAAAAAATTACCACATGTAGGGAGGTGAACCTCTACAACCCTGCAAAATTGAAGATAAAACTCAATCGCATTTGAAAGATATGAAAAAGACAAACTCAGCATGAATAGTACTTGTTACTGTTTTGGCACTATTCTTTTTGCTGTTTGTCTTTTTCATATCTTTCAAATGCGATTGAATTTCATCTTCAAATTTTGCAGGGTTATAGAGGTTCACCTCCCTACATGTGGTAATTTTTTGAGAATTTTTCAAAACTTCTACATGCCATTAACACGAAATTAGCACTGAATTCACCATTAGCACTGAATATTTCCCGAGTGATAATTTCTTTAGATTTAGTTTAAATTTAAAGTAGATTGTAAAACATTTCAATAAAATACACCTCATCCAAACACCTTCTTATAAGTCGAAGTTCGGATAAAAATGCCATTGCTACAAAGCGTGATTAATTTTCTCGTGTGAACAGTGAACTGAAACTCCACGTCTGTCTGCGCAAAAGAAACGAAAAAAAAACTAGCTTCACCGCCGAGGATCAACCAAACCGTCCGAGGGATAACAAATAACTTTTAAAATATTTTTATTTATTTACTACAGGACCGTAGTATAATAAGTCCAAGAAGAGGGGTCGTTATCCCTGGCGACTGCTGTTACATCACGCCCAGCTATCCATCCATCCGTCCGTCCGTCTGAACCCTGCAACCTGAGTTTTTCCCCGACGGACGGGCGCCGCATCATCAGCCATCAGGCACGGATCACACGGACCGCGCGCGCGCGACCACAACAACGACCGGCAGCCGAATCGTATGCATCCGCACGTAGAGTAGGGTCGTATGCCACCGCTCCACCGGCCCATACAGCCCAACGCCCAAGCGCGTGCAGCGGAGGCCGTATCGTTACTGTCGTATCTACCCCGCGCAACCCGATCCGCCGGCGCGCGCGCTAGTCACGGTCACGGCACGGCACGAACGCACGGCCACGATCGAGCATCATGTGCCCGCCCAATGAGGCAGCAGCGAGCGACGACCCAGCGCGCGACACGCGATCGAATCTAGGCGTGTGCGTATCACGATGGGAGGCGAGCGAGATCCCACGCCCATGCCATGACGGCCGACGGGTCCCGTCCGCCTCCGCGCGCGGGGGCCCTACCGTGGCGCCGGGCCCGATAGGGATCCGAGATCGCTGCGCGGGCGGGCCCGATCACGTGCGCCGCGCGGTGCGTCTCCGCGCGCCCGGCTTTGGCACGTAGTTTGGCCGCGTGCTGTTCGGCGGTGTTGGGCGCGGCGGTCGACACGTAGCGAGGCGGGCGGGGCGCGCGGCAGGGGGAGCGGATGGTGACGAGTCGGGTCCGCATTGGAGGCCGTGGCGCGGACCGCCGGGCAAGTGGTTCCTGTCCTGCTTCGTCTGTAGGGGTATGGAACCGTACAGAACTAGCGACTTTTGCCGATTTCCTTGTTGGGGTTTATGGACGGTAGTTGTACGTGTTTGGGCGTTTTTTTGGCCGACCAAAAGTCTCGTCCTGACAGTGCGGGAATCGACTGTGTCATCGCTGCGAGTCTGCGATGCGTTCTCCCATGACTCATCCTCGTGGATCACGACTTATTATTTGAAAAATAATTCTGAATGTCTTTGCAGGAATTAACTTGTTTTCTCGGTGGAATTCATGTGAAATCTCTGCCTTAAATTATGGATTTGTGGGGCTACCCTTTGGAGTATTTGGAAGTTCAGAGATAATATGATCTTTTGCTTTTCAGGGCTGGTTAAGTGCAAAAAACGTTTGAAGAAAGATGCTTGTGATGCTAAGAGAGTAAAGTCTGTTGTTCACAAAAATATGGTTTTATCAAACCTCATTGAAACCATGGTTTTTTTTGGAACTCCCAACTGTTTGGTTGCAAAGTTTTTGGGAGCTCTCACACACCAAAACTCAGAAAATTTTGCTCAAGACCAAAGTTTCCAAAACAGAGAAAAAACCATGGTTTTGTGAAAACTATGGTTTTTAAAACAGAGTTTTTTGAAGGGCTACTAAACACCTCTTGATTTCTAAAACAGTTTTTCTCTAAAATCATGGTTTTATCTCGAAACTATAAAAAATCTTGTTGCCAAACAGGCCCTTAGAATCCAGTATTCAGGTGCCTTTGGTCTTGGAGTTTTGGAGCAGAAGGATGTGAAGAGGGGGTCAATTTTTGGAAGTTTTGGTTGGTGTCTGTTTCTCTGGAGAGTTGAGTTCTGTCTTGTTGGGGTTCAGCTAGTGGTAAATTGCTGTGATCGTTTTTGTAATTTGGCGTTGTTCCTGAGGCGTTTGTCCTGTGATAATGGTTGTTAATGTTTTGTGTTGGGTGAAGCTTTGTATGAACTGGTAATGAACATTTTCTGGTTTCAGCAATGGAACTAGGGCATCAACTTTGATGTCCTTTTGATCTAAAAAAAATCAAAAAATACGACAAATAATTGATCGATCCAAACATACGAGAACCCCATATTCAAAGGGTTCAACGCATGCCAGCCGATTTGATCCTGCAATCGGCAAGATAAATAAAAATTATATGTTCAAAGCCAATATAATATGTCAATTGGTGAAGATCTACACAGCTATAAAAAAACCATCAAATCAAGGGAAACAGTAAATCTAAACAACTGATTAAGGCTGATTAGTGATTGATAAAGATAGACTTTCCTGAAAACACGTGTATACTTATAAATATATATTATTATATTAAATCTAAAACGATACGCTGGTATAGATTGATATCAAAGCTACCATTTTCAAAACTAAACCGGTATAGCCTGTACGGTATTAATGGGTCTGTTCTATATTAACCTGCACAGTGAATGGCTGTGCCATGTGTGTGCCTTCCGACTTCAGAGCAGAGAGGAAAACTGAGTAAAGATTATAGTTTAGTTTGGAATAATCGATAAAATGTCTTTATTTATTTGTGTCATTGATAAAATATTTTGTGATGTCTCATTGACATACAAGCCCTAGAGCCTCATATCAATGAAACAAATAGAGTATTTTATCACCCGTTTAGTTTGGAGATGAGGTGACCCGAACCCATGGGATAGCACAGCCTTTACATGCCGGTTCTATTATGCCATTTTCCTTGTCGGTACTCCTTTAGATTATAAATAGTTATTATTTTTATATCAATATGGTCTCCAAAACACACATTTAATCACTAAATTTCATTATAATATATTTATAAAATCCAATAAAATTATAATTTCATGAAAGTACTTTTCATGACAAATCTATACATATGATTTTAATGTATCCAATTTAAATATTTAAAAATATATTAATAGTCAAAGTTTTAAAAGTTCGACTGCACCTATGTCTAGAAAATAACAACTATTTATGACCGGAGAAAGTACATATCATGTCTGGTTAAAAAAAATGCAGATATGTGCTATCAATGAACGGAAATGAAAAAAAAATGTGATTTCAACTTGATGGTAGTTTTTTTTTCTATGACCGATTCACTAATCACTCCGTGTTGATTGACTGAACACAAAAGGCCTTCACTCCAAGCACATTTCACCTGTCTCAATAGGTTTCATCAGGTTTTAAAGAGTTTCAAACATGTTTAAGAGAGTTTCAACCTGATTTAAATCTTAAAGTTTTAACGAGTTTCAACCCGATTTAAATCTTAAAGTTTCAACGACTTTCAATTCTAAAACTATAAAATTCCTCCAGATTCAAACCCAGTCTTGATTAAAAACGAGTTTCAGAAAGGATAAGAGTGGTTGGGAAAATGCATCTCACGAAAATGGTTGTACGTAGCCGTTGGATACCTCGGATCTCACGGGCAACACTTGTTCCATTGGTTTGGCATTTAACGGTATATCGTTGGATACTATTTCTCTTTTCTTTATGGTTTCTTATCCTTTTATCATGATGGAAATGTTTTTTCTCTTCTTTTTTACAAGATCTCTACTTTGATAAGAAAATTTTCCATGTTTCTTCGGAGAAAATTTGCACTTTGTTATTTTCAAAGTTTTTGGAATTAAAGTCTTGGCGCTTGAATACTCCGTATAGTAAATACCCAAGAGTTTCGGCTTGCTCGGTGCAGCCACATCGATTTCGACCCGATGTGGCACTTGCCGTTGCACCGTGTCGCCCATTTGTGCCACCCTTTATACGGCTTAAATAGTCTGTCTCCGTAGTTCGCCCGCTAAAGCGCAGTATTGCAGTGGTAGCGCTCAACAACACGAACAACGGGTTGTGTGTTCGAGCCCGCACGGGATTTTCCAGCTCGACGCATGGCGTCTATGCGCGTGTCGCTCACGTGCGACGTATTTTTGTGCGGAGCTCCTTCGAATCTTTTTTCCGTGGGTATTTATGAATTACATTTAGACCCTTGAATCTTTTTTTGCGGTCAAGTCGTGAAACCCCTGAGTTTTTTTTTTTGCGCAAAGACATATTAGTCTATTTTTTTTGTAGGGGAACTTCTGAAAATTGTTTTTAGCGTGTTGTTCTTTGTGAAAAGTCACTTGAAACTTTCTAAAATTACATATTAGTCTATTTTTTTTATGTAAGAAGCCCCTAAAGCTCTGCGCGTTTTTAACGTTGGGTGTGTAGCGGCTGGCGCGGCATGCACCGCATCCACACATTTAGTTAGTGTAAAATAAACATTACTCACTTCACATATGTTTGCTGTAGCTCGGTATTCAATAGAGAGAACCGGTACTTTTTGTACCATACAAAGGCCTGGATCCTTCCAAATTGCACACCCTGACCCTTTGACAGTTGCTACAGCTGCCCAAGCATAATTAACACATGCAGAAGTCACGTACAACGATCAATGCGTCCATAAGAAGAAAAAAATCGAAGGGAAAACCAAAGGCAGAGGCGTACGTACATATACTGCCGTCTCTGAAGCTCATCAGAATTCAGGCCACCAATCGAAAGACTGTTGCTAAACAAGAAACAAAAGAAACTGATCTCGAGAAAACAACTAGAAACCAAAAAAAAAAAAAAAAACACAGTTTCGGAAGAGGACAGGTAGGAACAAAAACGCAACACACTGCTCAAGGAGGGGGAAAAAACGTTAACCCCTTAAGCCCCAATTGCCCTAGATCCTCTTCTTTTTCTGAAGAAATCTCTTCTCTTTTCTTTTTTCCCTTGGGACTGTCATCGCTTGTCGCTACCCGGCCTTCACCTGGACGTCTCAGCGACCGATGTAAATGTATTGGTCCCTCGCTATGCGAAGCTCAACTTGCATGTGGGCATGTGATTTGCTATGAAGCTATGACAGTCATATCCAGAAAAGGTGATTACAAGTTGTACTTTTCTTCCTTGGCGTCTCTCGACGATTTCTCCCATGCCTGCCAGCTCTTGCTGATAACCAACTCATTCAGCATTTTCACAATAAGCTTTATTCGGATGGTAGTTTTCAGGACAGACCAAAGTTCACCAGATTAGCAGCATATATGTACATATATAATCAAGGTCGTGTCACTGTCAAGACAAATATATACGAGCCCGTTGTTCAACAGGTAAGGCACCATAGTTTCCCCTGGTGCAGATGCAAGCTTTCAGTTGAAACATCCTGTTCTATTAGGGAGCCCGGCAAGTCTCATAGTGCAAGACGTGGGTTGTCAACCTTTCATCTGCCTACGTAGCTCCAATCCTAGACAAATCAGGAGTGTCAGGTTTAAGAAATCTTCTGCGAAGAGCGATCATCAAAAAGCTTACACGCTGAACTTCAGCACAAATTAGCCACATCTACATGCACTATCATTTGATCCTCCGTACTTTCTGGAAAGCAGTGATCCAGAACATTGGTGAGCCCGACATATTTCGCTCAACATGGGCCAGACCCTGCTCGTCCTCGGCCGAGCAGGTCACGTCACGTTGGGTAGCCGAAGCAGCGCCCACTTGGCCCATAAATCCGAAGACAGATTGCTCGGTAGGCTCCACGGGAGATTTGGCAGGCCCTACCCTGCTCCTCTCCCAACCGTGACCGTATTTTACTATCAAATTTGGCTTCAGGTTATGAACAGATTTGATCTTGTTCCCATTATTTACAGCTTTTGTTGGTGGACTAAGGTCCTATTTGAGAGAGTTCTAAATTCTAACTCCAGCTCAGATCTGAAATTTATAGGCTAAAATAAAGTGAATTAAGTTTATATTTTTAGTCTAAAATGTAAACAAGATGATCTACCTAAACACTCTTAATGTACCCACAGCTTCAGCTTTATAAATTATTAAAGCTAAAAATATTTTACTCCACTAACTCTATAAATTTTAGTAAAACTAGAAATTGATCCCAAACACATCTAAACCGTAGGTTTGTCTCCGACAATAAACGGTCTTCTTGTGGAGCGGAAGACAGTACCAAGTCAAATAAAGTACGAAAACACGAGTGCATGCTGCAAAGTTACATCAGAAAAAAAAATGTCCGGGTAAAGTTGAGAAAGTACAGTCAAATATAAGGGGGAAAGTTGACCTATGTCCAGCGTAGTGAGGAAAAGACAATTTCAATCACTATGCGCCAAGCCAAGATCCTTCTTTCTTTTTGTGAACGGCGAACACCAAATTTCTTTCAATTGGCTAAATGACACACGTACGATGGGATTTCAGTAACGAAAGGTGAGGCCAAGATTTTGCCAATCCCTGGCATTCGGCTGGCTGGTTTGTTCCTATAATTAAATAAAAAAGATCGGGTACCCTAACTTAACCCGCTTTTATCTCGGGTAGTATCGGATCTTGCTCATCCGTATCCTACCTGCAGTGTGCATTTGATCGGATCTGATGCGGATACTACCCGCTTACTTTCGATCGGTACTACCCATCTGCTTTGGATATTTTTCTTTCGGATACGGATACGGCTCGGGAATTACCCGACCCGTTTTCACCCCTACTGGTTTGTTCTATTTGGTGCCACTTGTGAGCTGTGTCCTTTCCACGTGACAACAATGGAGAGAGCCAAAAGGGAATGAAGTGCTACATAAAATTATGATCTAAATTCAGAGATATAGTTAACTTCTGTCGAAGCGTAGCGGAGGCTCGTCGCCGGTAGACTTGGGCTGATCAGTTATGGAGCAGTTTTCAAGTTAGACCTAGGTCACCACCATCTATATATTCCTCTTTGTAAGCCGCTTGGGGGCGATTTGATTCCCAGCGTTTTTGTAACTTCTCTAGAAAATAGTGAAGTTCTTCGCCGACCGGCACCCGTGATTTTTTCCCGCAAAGATTTTTCACATTAAATCCGTTCTAACATGCTATATATTGGAAGCATCTCATGCTGCAAACCTACGCAATGGGTTTTGGCTGGCTCCGCTTTCGTTATGGGCTTTTCAGATTTCGGCCCTTTCGTCTCTACACACTATGGTTTTCTGCCCATCTATATACGCACAAGAAACAAGATGAACCATTCTGTTTTCTAGGCTGCTCTTTTTTTCGAAGAGCTTCTTAACCAAGGAACAAATTATTCTGAGTGATATTACACAAAAGTGACATGTTCATTGACGGGGCCCTGTGGTGTAAAAACAAAAATCCTCGCAAAAACAATATAAAAAAGGAATGATTGGTTTAGGCCTTTGGGGCCATCTAACCATATCCTCGTGGGACCTTCGAAACACGCTCCTAGAAAATCCTAGTATCCACAGTAGAGTGGCGATCAATGCAAGCGCGACATGATGCAATCCTGAAGGAAAATCTCAGTGTTAGCACCCACAGTATAGACTACAGATTGGTGATGCCGCATGATGCAATATTAGGATAGTTTTCGCGGCGTAATATGTCACGTGCGTTGTTTTTTTTCGCAGAAATAATTTTGTTTTTTTTTTCAGCGGTGTTTTTATCAAAATCGTCGAGAAAAATGCGTGAAACGGCTGAAAGAATACAAACACAATTACATTTTTTTCGCATCTATCTGGGGTCCTTTCACGAATGATCCGCGATTGTGCCAAATCGAAAGGTCCTTTTCGTGAAAAATAGCTGGAATAATCCAAACGTAACTGTGCTCTTTTTTCGATATTTATTTAGGGTCCTTTCACGAAAGATTCGTATTTTTTCTAAATCAAAAGGGTCTTTTCGTAAAAAAACATGGAAAGGATTTATACGTAATTATACATTTTTTAAAGAACCTAAACTCAAAAAAAAGAGGCGAGCCGTCTGGCCGGCCGAGCCAGCTCCCGCGCGAGCGCGAGCCGTGCGACGCGACGTGGCCTCCTCCCTGGTGCCGAACCTTGCAGAGATTAATATATGGTATATTGGTGGATATTTATAGTGTCGCACTCAAGCACGATACGGACTAATCACATAACCACACGATCTTTGATGTTGAGTTGAGCCGAAGCAGCAACGATGGAACGTCGGCACCACTCCGTCGTGCCGACCATCGGTGGCGTGCATTGCATGCCCGGCTTCTTGTTGCCGTGTCGACGTCGAATCAGTGGAGCCTGGATGTATCTCTCGTCCCTAACAGGCCGGGTACTCTTCTTCTTCTTTTTCTTTCTTGTTCTTCTTTTTTGGGAAGTTGCACGCAAATGCTCGGTTAGATACCGCACAATACATTTATATTTGAAAAAAATAGACTTCAATTTGTCACTCTAATGCTTCTAATGCTTATGATTCAAAAATCATGTTGTATTTCTTATGCGATTGTAATAGTTCTCATGTATACTATCTGCACCATTATAATCTTGCTATATAGCGTTATATGTCTCTCTTTTTTCATTGATTATCGTTGGAATTTCTAGGTTAATATAGGTGAATTTCTAGCCTAATATAGGCGTACGTTACAGATCTTGTCACCGTTAAAGGTAATACTTGGCAAGCTAGGATCATTTGAGACTGGTACAACTGTTTTGATTTGCTTTACGTTCTGTGCTTGACACGTAGGTATCTGCTTTGTAAGAGGGGCATGCCATAGGGAACGAGCCAGTGGCTAGTTGGCTAGCTCCGCCGGTGTGCGAGTGGCCCGCCTGGTTCGTCCGGTCTGCGCGAGTGCCGTCTTGATCGCGCTGGGTCGCGTGCGTGGGTGTGGGTGGGTGTGAGTGAGTGAGTCGATCAGAATCTTTGTTGTTCTCTCTTCTATACTGAACGCCAGAGCTCTTGGCCATATTTCAAAAAAAAAAAAGAGGTCAAACCGGCAAAATTCTAGAGAAATTTTCCGGTGAATAGTAGGAGGCTTTGTTTGTTTGGACCTTTTTATCGACTTAAAAGCTAAAAAACTAAAGACTAAACAAATGCGTAACTTTTTATCTGGACTTTTCAAAAGCCATAAACCTTTATATAACTAAAAGTCAAAAGGTATTGGAGAGAGATTTTTTTGGCTTATTGATGATTGATTTTAAACTAATAATATTAAAGTTTGATAAGATTACCCACCTCTATTACGTACAAAAGCCATTAATTTTTAAGCTGTTTAAGCTAAAAAGATGGCTTTAAGCTATAAGCTAAAAAGTTTAGCATAAACAAACAGGGCCTAAGTAGTAAGTAATGATAGTAGAAATCAAATCTAACCATTTATTTCTCATGAGTATTTTAGATTTTTTCTATCCATTCATCAGGGTATTTTAGATTTTTCCTAATTTGTTCATAGTTTTGGATTCATCGAATAACTGGTGATCTTCAGAGACTTCTTATCTATTCATCCGTCATTCATCGGGACATATTTTACCGTAGAGAACAAATAGTATGACGAAATTTTTTATCCTTTAACATCCCTCTGAATTTTACTACCAACACTATAGGTGGTAGTATAACTAGATCTAAATTAATTTTAACCATTAGATTCAAAGAAATAGACGGCTTATATTGATTTTGATCCACTGCAAAAGAGCTCAAATTCTATTGCGTCAGCTTGCAACCGACAGAGATTTTGAAGGAAAGTTCAGAGAGAGAGAGAGAGAGAGAGAGAGAGAGAGAGAGAGAGATGCTGAAGACCTGACAATTCAGGTGAACTTGTCCAGTTGACGTTCCCCAGCCAAAGGAACATTATGAGATCATCACATCGCACACGATTCGATCGGCCAGCACATACAAACAGCTAGCAATATCATCGCGGCACGCAGGTAGAATGAAACTGGACTATATATTCCCCTTAACTTTGGGCTCCGGTGCGCGCTAGCTAGCTCCAAAACAAAGGGCACCAATTCCGAACAAATATTGGACGACACGATGTAATCTTGATAACGAATTCCACTTGCACTAAGGAAATACTCACCTTTACTTACTTTGCCATAGCTCCTAGAACAATTCCGGATTCGGATTCCCCTTCGCACATGGTGAATATATATGTAAGTAGCTCCCTCTTTTCTCGAGGTTGGTTGCTGCCGATTGATTCGCCTAATACGTTGCACAGGCACAATGCATTAGCTAATAGGAATCCTCGACGTACCAAGCTGGCGCAATTGCGTTGGGTGCTGCATGCCGAGATGACCAAGTATTCGGTAAATCCAAAACTGTGAGCGAATTAGAAGAAGTCTAAAATACTCCTAATGAATGGATATGAAAAGTCTAAAATACCTTTGAGGAATTGATGGTTAGATTTAATTTCTATTACCACTGCTTACTACCTATGTTATCTACCGATAAAAATTCTCTAGATTATTGCCACCTTCTAAAACTAGAAGCTTGCACTTCACTCTTGGTCCCTTGGGCATAATACTTTTTTGGTAGCCATGCGTGCTTCCCCGGCTGGTTCGTCATCTGCCTAGCTATCTTTCATGATTTCATCTATTGTTTGCTCCATTTGATCACCACGTACGTGTTAGGTATCTTTGCATGATTGCAAAAGACATGGAAGAAATTACAAACAGGCGTGTAGCACGTGAGATGACATTTAGAGAATAATACCCCTACTACTGTTGGCAAACTTTCCAGCTCGCTCGTTGATTTGCTCGGCTCAAATTTTGTTTTCACGTTTAGATCCCTCTAAAAATTCGTAATTACGTATAGGTCCTTCCTGCGGTTTTTTACGAAGAGTACCTTCTAGTTTAGAAAAACTACAAATCTTTCGTAAGAGGACCCTAAATAGATAAAAAAACATGGTAATGTTTGAATCATTCCGGCTATTTTTCACGGGTTTCCTCCACGATTTAAAAAAAACAAACGAAAAAACCGAAATTGTTTTCGCGAAAAAAATGCACGGCCGGCCGGCTCGGCACGTTCTTCCCTTTTCACGTGTAGGCCCCTCAAAAAATGCGTAATTACGTGTAGATCCTTCGTACGGTTTTTTATGAAGACGACCTTCTGATTCAGAAAAATCGCGAATCTTTCGTGAAAGGACCCTAATTAAATAGCGAAAAAAACGTAGTGCCGTTTGGATCATTTCGGCTATTTTTCACGAAAATGACCTTTCGATTTAGCGCAATTGCAGATGTATTTGTATCCTTTCAACCGTTTCGCTCATTTCTTGATGATTTTTTTTAAAAGAAATACCGATGAAAAAAAATAAAATTATTTATAAAAAAACAACGCAAACGATATGTCACACCACGAAAACTATCGTAGCGTTCACTTACGATGAACACTCCATCCATGTTGTAGTCAGCTGCGAGACAGAAGCTAGTGCTTGTACGTAAATGCTTTTTCGCAATCTTGGCCTTCTAACAACGGGGTCTGAGCCTCCGGGTATAAGGGTGGCCATCTCTGTTACTGAAGCGTTACAAAATAGCGTCATGCTTGCATGGTTCACGCTGATAAGTGAGGACCATTGTCGGCGGTGGACCTGAGCATTGGGTCCGATTTTTTTAGGGTGGCTTTTGGCACGGTAGATACGGTATGACTAAAGCACGGTACGTGCATGAGTTGGACTGGTATGGTACGAATGACTGAAATGTGTCGGTCCTTGCGGTAGGGTACGATTGGTGATACGACATAGCACGAAAAGGGTCTGATGAGTCCGAAACTAGCACGTCACATGGTAGAGCACTCTACTGCAACATTGCGTCATGTTGTGGCTTGCCCTACGAACGCCGCTGCCTTTTGCGGTTCTCACATACGGATAAAAAAGAGATAACAGAGATGCTAAAAGGTGGAGAATGGGGACTAGAGAGTACATATTTACTGGTACCAAGCCGCTCAGCACTGGGATACCTCATATTGGGTATAAGGTTTTTAACGATACGGTAACTATATACTTATTCAAGAATGAATAAAATTTAGTTCAATTTCCCCAATATTTATGTCTATTACCTTAGCTTTGCGCGTCTCCGATTCTTTTCCTCTCGTTGCAATAGTGCAAAAGGATCGGACCTGAGCTAGTAAGGTATGAATCGTAAATGGACCGTGACTGCATGATACAATTTAGGCACACGGCCGTGCCGGCTCGACATGGCACGATGCCTTTCTCTAATTGGCACTTAGTCGACTTCAAGATCTAACAAACTTGATTATATCTGTGGTAATCCGATCGATCGAGCTCAACATTTCACAGCGACCTGCATATGTGAGCTTCAGTTCGTACGAATTGAACGCCTTTGTAAGCACAGAGCTTTCCGGTCCTAGACTAGGCACAGATCGCACATTACCTGCACTAATAACAGTGTGCATGCTCGCATGCTCCTCCGCGCTGGGAAACAATTTGTCAGCTAGGCTCCTTCATAAATTGCTTTGCAGTTGCCACTGGATCGATCCTGTCCTCGTCACCAAAGATCATACTTAAACGACATTCTTTCCGATCTGCAAAAGCAGGCCCCACGATACTAAGGTCTCGTTTGGTACGGTTCCAGATTCTAGTAGAAACGAAAACGGTTTCGGATTCTTGGTAAACGCGTTCGGTAGAATCGAATCCGGCGAACGGGTTGCTAGCCGATTCGACCACGGCGTGTAAAAATCAGAAACGATTCGCTTTGAAACGTTCCGAGTCCTATTCCGTTTGGTTGAATTTATTTCAGATTCTAGAAGAAACAGTCCGGTTCTAAGTTGCCAAACGGGACCTAAATGCAGCTCGTTGTCCAACTACAAGTTGGTTTCGCTATCTCTTTCGCACAATTCTCTCGGATACGCAAGATAGTTGAAAGATGTAGGATATATTGTGCTACCAACGGGTTCCCTGTAGCAAGCATGATATCTGATATATTAATTTGCCGTTCTCACGAGGCGCGTGAGGTTACCTTTTGCTTTATCAACGGTTTGATCAGAACTAGAACGATCCAGTTAAGTTGAGCTCGAGGCACATTCATATCTCACTGCAGGGGTGCGTGTTCTGTTAGACGAGATCTCTAAGCTGCTGTCACCTTCCGCGCTTCGTTTGTGCCTTCCTATTCTCCCGGCTCCTGTTTCCATTAACCGGTGATATGATAGAATAAGGAAGGTACCTGCGTTTGGCATCTATATGTACTCACTGTTTCAATCAATAATCATTGTGTGTGATTTACGTACGCTTTCATGGTATCAGACGCAGGTTACCCTGCACAATTCCGCTTCTTGTCTCGGCGAATCTAGCCGCTTCTCTCTCCAGCGATGGCTGCGTCCATTGATGCTGTAGCCGACGCCGCGGCTGCTGCTGTGCGCGTGTCCCTAGCTCGTGATCCGAACGGATCTGACGCTGACGCCACCGCCGCACTGGATGACGCCGCCCTGGACATCGCTGCTACTGCCGCAGGAGCCGTGGTTCGGGTGGCTCTCTCCAGCGCCTCCTCCTTCACCGTGCCTTCTGGTGCTGCCGGCAAGCTCAGGCCACACCGGCTCCCACCGCTCCCCCCTGCGGATGATGGTGACCTTGCCGCACTTCGTGCACAAGCGATCGCCGTCCTCAACGTCAAGGCACTCTTCCCTGTCACCCTCAACCTGGCAGCCTCCAACTACACCAAGTGGCGCGGGCTGATGCTCATGGTGCTGGGCAAGTACACGTTCACGGATCATGTCCTCGCTGATGTCCCCCGCCCGATCGTCCGGATTGGGTCCGTATGGACTGCGTCGTCCTCAGTCATAGAAAACCTTAATTTTTGTAATTATACTCATCTCAAATTCTCAATCTATATATCCATATAGCCCTGTTTCCAATCATACTAGCTAGCAAGCTTAAGAAATGCATTCGTCGATTGAATTGAAAGGCGATGTGGATCTTTCGCTCTGCTATTTTTTGCTACCGCTTTATAAATGGACTTTTGATTCGTGGTCTGTTTATTTTGCGAAGCTGTATTTCATACGTAGCAAATATCGAATTGGGTTGTAATTATCTTCTTTAATATTGCGTTTGTCACATCTTGAATTCATAACTTTTTGGCTTTAATATCATACCCATGCGCACTCCAGGAGGAAGTCAAGATCGGTGGCAGATGCATTGCTAAACAACAACTGGATACGAGACATCCGACACAACCTTGACCAGAATCTCATACACGAATATGTCCGTCTCTGGATAAAAATACAGTCAGTGACTCTTCGAGCAGACGAACAGGATGTAGTCACATGAAATCATTCTTCTAACGGCATCTACTCGGCAAAATCAGCATACCAAATGCAGTTTGCTGGCAGCATTACCAGATCTTTCGTGACTACAATCTGGTCGGCATGGCGCCAATACAACAGAATTTTTCATCTGGCTTACGCAGCAAGATCGACTATAGACGGCACAACGCTTGCAGGCTAGAGGATGGCCCAACCAATATTTTTGCCCAATGTGCTATCGTAACTTAGAAACGGTTCTCCATCTCCTAGTTGAATGCCCCCAGGCTCGACAGTTGTGGTCGTCCATAGCGCAATGGGTTCGCATTCCGTCACTCCAGCCGGACACACTAAACAGTACAGATTATCCTACAAATTTCGAGCAATGGAATCTACTGTGGCTAAATTGTCCAACGTCTCTTCAAAAGGTGTCAAAACCTTAGTTATCCCGACTTGTTGAGTTGGTGGAAAGAGCGCAATAATAGAATCTTCCGTGCGTCGTATGGGACTCATGAAGAAATCCTTCAATCGGTCAAGGATAAAGCTTTAACTGGTCGTCACAGGGCGGCACCTTTCAAATATGCTAAACCGCCCTACTTAGCAATCGCTTTTTCTTTTTTCTTCTTTTTACGCTTGTAATCTTCTGTCGCTGCTGTTTGGTGCAGATCCGCACCGTAAATCTATTAAAACCTTATTTTCTCCTTCCTTCTTAAATCTAAAACAGCTAGTCTGTTTTTTCAAAAAAATATCATACCCATGCATGAAAAGGAAGTTTCTGTTGAGTGTTATGGTGAATCACTCTCTATATACTAGGAAATTTTCATGGCATAACACGCCACTGGTCGCTTCTTCAAGAAAAAATGTTTTTTCTAATAATTTAATTTTTAAATCGTCAAAATAATGAGCTTAAACGGGAAAAATAGAGAGATAGAGTTGTAGAAATATCTCTTTGATGAATTATTTGGAAAATATTGGAGACCGAAATAGAAAAACGCAAGGGGGGAAAAGTCTAGAGGAAAAGGGCGAAAAATTATTAGAGATGTCAACCTTCTTTTTGTCGAGTTTAATACTTTACGCGTTCGCTGAGTAATAATACATGTTTTTAAAAATATTAAAAACTCGTGGCATAATACGCCGCGCGTGTCGTTTTTCCGTAAAAAAAATTATTTTTTTCTCAGCAGCGTTTTATTTTTTAAATCGTCTAAATGGGGAAAAAAAGAGAAATAGAGTTGTAGAAATATCTCTTTCGACGAATTATTTGGAAAATATTGGAGGTCGAGCTGGAAAACCGCGACGGGAAAAAGTCTAGAGGGAAAAAGGTGAAAAATTATTAGAGATGACAACCTTCTTTTGTCGGGCTTAACACTCTACGTGTTTGCGGAGTAAAAATACATGTTTTAAAAAATATTAGAGATCGACGCGTTCGCAGAGTAATAATACATGTTTTAAAAAATATCAGAGATCGAGATGGGAAATCAAGCTGGGAAAAAAGTCTAGAGATAGAGCTACATAAATATTTCTGGCGACGAAAACTTTTTTTTCTGGGAAAACGGGGAAAGGATATGTTTTAAAAAATATTAGAGACTCGCGGCGTAACACGCCGCGCGTGTCGTTTTTTCATAGAGATTTCTTTTTTCGGCGACATAAATCGTCGAAAAAATGAGCGAAACGGGGAAAAAAGTAGAGAGATAGAGCTGTAGAAATATCTCTTTCGACGAATTATTTGAAAAATATTGGAGACCGAGGTAGAAAATCGAGGTGGGGAAAAAGTCTAGAGGGAAAAGGGCGAAAAATTATTAGAGATAACGACCTTCTTTTGTCGAGCTTAACACTCTACGCGTTCACGGAGTAATAATACATGTTTTAAAAAATATCAAAGACCGACGCGTTCGTGGAATAATAATACACGCTTTAAAAAATATTAGAGATCGAGATAGGAAATCGAGGTGGGGAAAAAGTCTAGAGATAGAGCTGTAGAAATATCTCTTTCGACGAATTATTTGAAAAATATTGGAGACCGAGCTAGGATTTTTTTCGACGATGTTTTATTTTTTAAATCGTCGAAGAAATGAGCGAAACGGGAAAAAATAGAGAGATAGAGCTGTAGAAATATCTCTTCCGACGAATTATTTGAAAAATATTGGAGACCAGGTTAGAAAATCGAGGTGGGGAAAAAGTCTAGAGGGAAAAGGGCGAAAAATTATTAGAGATAACGACCTTCTTTTGTCGAGCTTAACACTCTACGTGTTCACGGAGTAATAATACATATTTTAAAAAATATCAAAGACCGAGGCGTTCGTGGAGTAATAATACATACTTTAAAAAATATTAGAGATCGAGATGGGAAATCGAGGTGGGGAAAAAGTCTAGAGCTAGAGCTGTAGAAATATCTCTTTCGACGAATTATTTGGAAAATATTGGAGACCGAGCTAGAAAACTGAGGTGGGGAAAAAGTCTAGAGGGAAAAGGACGAAAAATTATTAGAGATAAGAACCTTCTTTTGTCAAGCTTAACACTCTACGCGTTCACGGAGTAATAATACATGTTTTAAAAAATATCAGAGACCGACGCGTTCGTGCAGTAATAATACATGCTTTAAAAAATATTAGAGATCGAGATGGGAAATCGAGGTGGGAAAAAAGTCTAGAGATAGAGCTGCACACATATTTCTAGTGGCAAAAACATTTTTTCCCGAGAAAAACGGAGAAATGACCTAAACGTAAAGAGTAAGGACCTGAATGTTACGTTTTTGGACTTGTTCGCTATCCTTAAAAATTAGAAAAGGGCTTGTTCGCGATTTGAATTTAACGGGAGGTTCTTTTCGTAAAATGGTGCATGAGGGACCCGAACGCGAATTTAGAGGAAAAAATCTTCCTCACAAAAAATCGCGAAGGACCTATTCGTAATTTGCAAAAGGACCAAATCGCGAAAGAAAATTTTGAGTTGGCTCGACTGGCTCGAGTCGAGCCGCCGGCTCGACTCAAACGCTCCTCAGGCTGCGATGTCTTCGACATTTAGGAAAGGGAGTATACGTCACACACATCTACTATGTACGCATGACGCTTGATACTCAAGAGTCCAAGAAGCACTGAATGAATTGTGGGACGGAAGTGGTTCTCCGCTGCTATTCTCTACTACTTTTAATTAAAAACTAGATATGGTAGCATGCTATTGCACGTCGTGTTGTGTGGGCGTGGGAAAAAATCGGCGAAGGATCGTTGTCAACAGATTGCTACTGGGTACCTCTCCGACGACAAAGCCCTTCCACGGGCGGCCGACGAGCGGGCGGGCGAAAGCACGCCGGCCGCCAGCGCCGGCCACGTGGCGCCCGTGGCAGTGGCGAGCCGCCGGCGCGCCGCCGGCGCCCGACCCGCGGGCGGCTTTGGCGAATGGGCGGGCGAAAGCACGCCCGCCGCCAGCCACGCCCGTGGCGCCCGGCGAGCAGTGGCGGGGCACGCCGCCGCTTTCGCCGCGCCCGACCCACGGTGGCTCGGCGAACGGCGGCGAAAGCACGCCGCCGCTAAGCGCCGCCCACGGGCGCCCGGCGAGCAGCGTGGCGGCACCGCCGCTGGCGCCACCACGTGGCGGCTGGCGAATAAGCGGGCGAAGCGCCACGTGGCGCCCGGCGAAAGTGGCGGGCATGCCCGCTCGCTCCGCGCCGCCAAACAAAAGGTGGTGCGAGGTAGCTTCACCTCAAGTCTCTTTCCCTATCGCATCGCGTTGCACGGCAGCTCGCTATGTCGCCTATCAATCGCGAGGATTTCGCAACAAGCCCATTCCTCCGACGCCTCACCTACCCACAAAGAGAGGTCACGACGCAAGGCGGGCCGGGCGAGGCCATGCATCGGCATTTAATGAGGCTGAAGGAACGGGACAGCACAGAAATGAGTAATAAATGCATAAGGATCAGCATGATGACCCCCCTTTTACCTACTCCCGTTAGCCCGGCCTATATAAGGGCCTTCTGGTGCATGGGAAAGGGGGACGACGAGTCGAACAAGCAAGAGTTCCGCAGTAGAGCCTAAGGAAGAACTTGTAACTCCCAAGCTTTGTACTGTACTAGCTTCAAACACTCTTTAAACAATCTAGCAGGTAGTAGGGCTATTACCCAAGGCAAAGGGGGCCTGAACCTGGGTAAAATCTCTGTGTCACCCCTAGTTCATGGCCGCCGGAGTTCACCGCGTGGGGTCTCTAGGGTTTCCTCTTGTTAGGGTTAGCTACCGCAAGACGCCTCCTATCGAACAAAACCCGGTCAGAGATCACGGGCTGTCAGCGGAATACGCCGCAGCGGCGCCGCCAGAAGGGGCTAGTGGTTGGTTTTCCGCTTACTCTTCGCGAACTTCGTTCCTTCTTCAAGAAGTCACCCACGCTATCAAGATGGCGTTCTCGGCATCAAGGGCGGCGGCGAAGCGCCACTCAGACGATCTCGGCAATCTCCGGCCGAAGGATCGTCTCACCCCGCCGCCGCAGGTGACATCGCGGCTCCGCTGGAAGTGGCGGAGCACCTCATGCGACGTCGGCTAGCCATGGAGGCCGCCACTCGCCTGCAATTTGCATCGCGGTTCGTGCCCTCTGACCACCTCCGGTGGAGTTCGCAGAGATTCTCCGGCCACCCTGTGGGCTGCGCGATATCGCCGGTCTCGTGGATGCCGCCCGACTTTGAGTAGGGCTCTCGACGGCCGGGCACCGCCGGTGCCCGTTGTTCGGGCGCGGCTTGACGCTCAGCGTCTAGCCGCCTAGGAGCGGCTCCACCAGTGGGCCGGGCCGAGGAAAAACGTCGCAAAGATCGTCCTGCTCTGCGGGACCGTGGGGACCTTTGGCCGCACTTGATGAAAGCCGCCGCCGCCGCGCGATGATCTCCGTGGCCGCTGCCGCGCCACCCGATCCGGAGCGCCGCCACGGAAGCGTGTGGTCTCGGACGATGGGAGCCCCTCCGTGGGTTTCGATCTGGACTAAGGAGGAGGTTCACTCCTCCGACTCTATAGGGAGCCAGTCCGCGCCCCGAACGGTCTCGCATCGGGCCTCGATGAACTACCGAGCTCCCTCTATGGCGTCGGGTGCCAAGCCTTCTCCCGGCGGCTGCGCCGCGTGGCGTGGCCGGACAGGTTCCGCCCGGCGTCCGTTGAAAAATATGACGGCACCACCAACCCGGAAGAGTTCCTCCAAATCTACACGACGGTGGTGCGGGCAGCTGGCTGGTCTGAAAAGATCATGGCCAACTACCTTCCAACGGCCTTGACGGGTTCTGCCCGCTCTTGGCTGTTAAACCTCCCGCGAGGGTCGGTGCGCCGTGGGGAGTTGTGCGATCTCTTTGTCGCCAACTTTCGTGGCTTTACTGCCAGGGGCGTGGAGGACGACCTCCACGCCTGGCAGCAGAGGGGAGTCGCTCCGCGACTTCATTCGGCGGTTTTGTCACTGCCGCAACACGGTCCCCCACATCTCGGAGCAATCGGTCGTCATCGCCTTCCGAAGAGGCGTACGCGACCGCAAGATGAAGGAGGAAATGGCCACCAGATCGCCGAGACCACCTCCGAAGCTCTTCTCCTCGCACACAAGTGTGTCTTTGGCCGCGGAGGCGAGGGCAAAGACCGCCCCAAGGGTGGCTAAGGCAAGGATGAGGCCGGGACCTCGAAGGTTCCGGCCGACCAAGCAAGAAGGCGCGGAAGCGCGAGGCGGGAGAGACCAGGCGGGTCTTGACCGCCGAGCGCGATGACGAGGACCCCACGCCGCGGAAGCGCAACCGCCGTGAGCGACGCGACGACCGTCGTGACCGGCGTAATGATCGCCGTGACCGGCGCGAAGATCGCCGCGGTCGTGGCAACGACCGCCGCGAACAGAAAGAGGGCGAGCCCTATTGCCCAATCCATCGGACCAACACCCATGACCTGGACAACTGTCGGGTCGTGGGCAAAATGGTGGAGAAGCGGCTCAAGGAGCGCCGCCCCGACGATGATCAAGACGAAGATCCCGCCTCACCGCTTTCCAAACAAGCGAACCACATCGTGGCCTACATTCACGCGCGTGGTTCATCCACCTTTTCTCCAACGCCGCTTATAAGCGGTTAAAGAGGAAGTGTCGCCACGGCGCCGCCCAGTGGGCGGTCGGATGTCAAGTGGTCGGAGTAGACCTCACTTTCGTCAAAGCCGACCACTCTGAGGGCGCCACCGGGTTGGGGCATCTCCCAATCGTGGTGTCGCCCACCATTCGAACGCGGCCGGGCACGGTCGGGTGGATCTGAGGAGTTCCATCAACCTCCTGTCCTCTTCGACATTCTGACGCTTTAGATCCCGGCGCAGATCTCGCGCCGACTCGCCCATCTTTGGGGTAGCCCTAGAGGCTGGCTTAATGCCCATAGGGCAGGTGTGCCTTCCCGTCACCTTCGGGGAGGAAGAGAACTACCGCACCGAGATGGTGGATTTCGAGGTTGCAGACTTCGACCTCCCCTACAATGCCTTACTCGCCGACCGACCGCTGGCCAAGTTCATGGCGACAACCCACTATGCTTACATGGTGGTAAAGATGTCGGCCCAGTGGCCCCATCGTGATCCCGTGGATAACCGAGGCCTCATACGCCACAAGTACGCTACTGACATGTCCGGTGCCACTGCGTCGGGCGCCTGACGCCACTTCCTGGAGCCCTCAGGCCGGACCTGCGCCTCACCATGCTCTGCCGGTGAGGTTAAGGTGGTCGCCACGAGTCTTGGGCGAACCCCGAAGATCACAACATTGGCGCCAACTCACCGCCAATAGGAAGACGCGCCGTCACCTTCCTCCGCCTAACTCCGACGTGTTCGCCGGCAACCGTCCGACATGACTAGGGTCCCGGAGGTGATCGAGCACCGACAGCAACGCCTCCGAGGCACGCCCGGTCGGAGGCAGCGCCGAGCGCCAAGATGCCATTCGAGAGGAGGTAGAGAAGCTTAAGCGCAGGGATCGTCAGGGAAGTCTCTCATCCTGAGTGGCTTGCCAACCCTGTGCTCGTCAAGAAGTCCAACGGGAGGTGGCGCGTGTGTGTCCACTTCACCGATCTCAATAAGGCCTGCCCAAAGGATCCATACCCCCTGCCACGAGTCAACCTCATTGTTGACTCTACTATCGGTCTTGAGTCTTGTGCTTCTTGGATGCGTACTCGGGTACCACCAGACGATGGCGCTGAAGATGAAGAGAAGATCATTGTAACCCCTACGGTGTTTATCGTTATGTAAGAATGGCTTTTGGTTTAAAGAATGCCGTTCTACTTACCAACGTGCCATGCATATCACTTTCCGCCCCCAGATAGGGCGAAACCTGGAGGTCTACGTTGATGATTTAGTGGTAAAGATCAAGAAAGGCGAAGAGCTGATCCAAGACCTGGAGGAAACCTTTGCTAACCTCCGAAAGAATTATTTGAAGCTCAATCCTGAAAAATGCGTGTTCGGTGTGCCCTCCAAGAAGTCAGCTGGTTTCGGTGTCCAGCCGAGGTATTGAAGCCAATCCTGACAAGATAGCGGCCATCGAACACATGAAGCCGCCAGCGCGACTCAAGCAAGTTCAGTGCTTGGCCGGTCGCCTGGCCTCCCTGGGGCGATTCATTGCCCGGTTGGGGGAAAGAAGTTTGCCTCTGTTCAAGCTGTTGAAGAAGACCAACCATTTTGAGTGGACATAGGAAGCCCAGAAGGCATTTGAAGATTTGAAGCAATACCTATCCTCTCCCCTGTTTGGTCTCTCTCGCCACGGGCGAGCCGCTGTTCTCAGACATAGCTGCCACTCTCGAGGTGGTGAGCGCCAGTCTGGTTGCGAGAGAGAAGGTGTCGTGGCCGATCTACTACATCGCAAGGTGTTGCACGGCGAAACCCGACACCCGCAAGCTCGAAGATGTCAGACGCGTCCTGTGGCGCCCAGAAGTCAGCAGCATTATTTCCAAGGGCGGGAAATTACCGTGGTCATGGCCTACCCTTTGCAAGAGATCCTACACAACCGTGAAGCAGAGGGCCGTATCGCTAAATGGTCGGTGGAGCTGGGGGAATTCGACCTCGAATTTGTACCTCGCACCACCATCAACAGTCAGAATCTGGCGGAGTTCGTCGCCGAGTGGACTCCCGCCACTCCTAAAGCCGAAGAAATGCCTGCGCCATCTCCTTGGACCTTATTCTTCGATGGCTCGTTCAGGCTGGAAGGCGCGGGGGCGGGGGTTGTCCTGGTCTCCCCGACTGGCGACATCCTCCAGTACGTGGTCGCCCTCGACTTCAAGGCCACAAATAACATAGCTGAATACGAAGGCTCGCCGGCCGCTGGTCGCTCGCTTCGCCAAGGGCATTAGGCGTCTCCTAGTCAAGGGTGACTCCCTGCTGGTCATCAATCAAGCGCGGAAGGAGTTTCAGTGTTCCGACCCCACCATGGCGGCGTACTTGGCGGAGGTGCGAAGAATAGAGCGTCGCTTTAAAGGGCTGGGGTATATTCATATCCCCCGACGCGACAACCACCTTGCGGACGAGCCAGAGCTCGCGTCCTCGTGAGCCTGCGTTCGGCCGGGTCTTCAAAGAAAGGCTATCGCGACCGCCCATCGCAGCCTCACGTCCCGTGGGGATGATGGTGTCATTGTCGCAGCCCCTTGCTCAAAGGGGGGATTTACAGCAGGCCGTTCGCGCCTTCACCAAAGGGGAAGCGATGTCGCCGCTGCCTCCGGTTTAGGGAGGAAGGCAACAGGTTCGCTTCGACCCCCTGTGTCCAGAGGGAAGGCAGCGGTGTTACCGATGCAGCACCAGGGGAAAAGCCTGGCCCAGCAGAGTACCCGGGCGAGCACCGAGTGGTCGCCACGCTTGGCCAGGAAGATCGATGGATGGATCCTATTCTAGCCTTCCTGCGCGACCAAGTGGTCCCCGACGATGATGCCTCAGCTGAGAAGATTGCACGTAAGGCCAAGTGGTATACTCTGGTAGGTGGGGACCTATATCGCCAGAGCAGAAACGGAGTTCTACTGAAGTGCATCACTCGGGAAGAGGGGAGCTTTTGCTCTCGATATCCATGGAGGCGCACGGGAGCCATATGTCCGGCCGAACGCTGGTTGGCAAAGCATTTCGCCAGGGATTTTATTGGCCTCTCGCCTCCGTGATGCTTGCGAAGTGGTGAGGACATGCGGCTTGTCGGTTCTTCGCCAGTAAACCCACCGAGCGCCCCAAGCTCGCAAACCATCCCGCTCTCCGCCGCTTATGTCCGGGGCCGATATTCGGGTCCGTTCGCTGGTTACGGGGCTTCACCCACCTCTTTGTCGCCATCGACAAGTTCACGAAGTGGGTTGAAGCCAAGGCGGTGCGCGCCATCACGGCTGCTGCCACCGTCAAGTTCATGCGCGGGATCTTTACCCGTTTTGGAGTCGCCAACCGCATCATCACCGACAACGGACTCGCCACCAACAGGCTTTCCGGAGTTCTCGCGATGAAATGGGCACCAAGGTATGCTTTTGCGGCCCATCCTATGAGTAATGGGCAGGCGGAGCGTGCCAACGCGCTGGTGCTGAAAGGCCTCAAGACAAGGGCGTTTGATCGGCTCTACAAACGGGGTGCGCGGTGGACAGAGGAGCTCCCGGCTGTGCTGTGGTCACTTCGTACCACACCTAGACGTGCTACCGGTGAGACGCCTTTCTTCCTGGTATACGGGGTGGAGGCCGTTCTCCCCTCCGAGCTGTCGCTCGGTTCTCCGCGAGTTTCGGCGTTCGACGAAGAAGACCAAGAAGACCTCCGGCGAGAAGAAGTCAACCTCCTAGAGGAAGTGCGTGATCGGGCCGCCCTTCGCGCCGCCCGGTATTAGCAAAGCCTCAGGCGGTACCACGCCACCCGGGTCTCCGAGCGGACAGTGGCAGTGGGCGACCTGGTCTTGCGCAGGATTCAGACTTATGTCGGGTTGCACAAGTTGTCTCCCCGGTGGGAGGGCCCCTTCAAGGTGGTCTCAGTATCTCGACCCGGGGCGGTTCGGTTGGCCACTGAGGACGGAGAAGAACTGGCGAATTCCTACAACATAGAGTTGTTACGGAAGTTCTATTCTTGAAAGAATTGTAAGTGCTCAGCAGCTCGCCCTGGCCAACCATGTGGTAAGTCTCTCCCTTGGCTGGACGGCGGCTACTGGCGGTTAGTAAAGTTGTTGCCTAGAAAACTTTTGCTTTGCCATGGTAGTCTCTTTTTATGCCCCAAGTGGCAATGTTTTGCATAAATGTCCCTGGCCCCATACGTTTGCTAATTCCCTGGTGATCCATGATGGCACTCGGCGTCTGTGTCTAGTGAGCACGGGCGACTAGGGGGCGAGTTAGACACAGTGCTCAAACGCGGCTCGCACACCTCGTGTTGGCTCCCCAAAGCACCGCTGGTTGTCACCGCGAGCACCGTCGTTCTAACACCACTCCCGGAAGCCCGCTGCTTTGACGCACAGCACCGTAGTTCGAATTCCTGAAGGGTCACAGGGGCTTAGAAATCAAGCAAATCGGACCAGGACATTCCATGCTGGGACTTAGACTGTCCGGGCCTACCTTGCACAGGCCCCTCCAAGCATCTGCTCATCTTTCTGGTAGCTGTTTATACACGCAGGTTGTGAGCGTATACCAATTATTCTTATGAAGGTTCCAAGATCCCGCTGGTCGCCAGTGTGCTTGGGGCTAGTCGCCCAGCGCGCAGAAGGGTGGTCGCCGGCATGTATGGTGTTCGCCAGACGCTTAGGCCGGTCGCCGACGCTGGGGCCGACGCCAGCTGGCATACAAAGCAAGATAAGTGCTCCGTGCCGCATTTTTGGCCATTTCCTTATGTTCTTACACTAAGATGCGCCAAGCTACGTGTGATTGTCGCGAGTGTCAAAAATCAACAGCCCCTTATGACAAAAGAAAATGTGCTAAGTGTTAACGTCCGGCGTAGGCTAAGGACCGGTGTAGGTTAGGCATGGTACTCAAACACGGCTCAGACGCCTCGGGTTGGCTCTCTGGCATCGCTGGTCGCCACCGCCGAAAGTACCGCGCCTAGAAACACTTCCTGAAACTTGTTGCCTCGTCGCGCTACGCTGCAGCACATTCTCAAACAATCATCAGGGTCTAAGTTCCGGAAGAACTTGAACCAACGACAATCCCGCGTAAAAACCTGATGCTAAGACTAAGCTACGTCTTTGCATCCCTTGTCAGACTCAATGTCATTCCTGCCTAAGTCCTGTGTAGCTTGCATGATCTCTATTTGTGTTCGCAGCAAACGCCTATAGCTACTGATAGGAGTCAGGAACACTACCCTAAAGCCCAGGCGTTCCTCAAGCATTCCGGCTAAGTTAAAAGACTGGCCACCTAACGGTTTAATCTAGCGAACTCAATCATGCAAAACAAATTAGCATACGGATAGCATTAACCCGCAAGTATCCGTTTTTACTGAATTCTGCCTAAGTGTTCATACATGCAGACGGATCAACCAAAGGAAATAAAAGCAAAGGAACAAAGAGGCCGCCTTCTTCACTCGTCGCCGCCGGTCGAGGTCGCCGCCGCCGCCTTCCACGGCCAAGGAGTGGAGACGCCCATGACCGGCCGCTTCCACCGCAAAGATCTCGCCACGCAGTTCGCCGCCGCACAAGACGCACCTCGCTATGCGCATCCCCTTCAATGCCGGCCGTCCACCGCCAAGGATCAAAAGCGGTGTTGCGCCGGGCGAATCGCCGATGTGTTGGTCGCGCCATGATCACGACCTCCGTCCCTCTCGCGCGAGCAGCGGCGGCGACCCTCGAGTGCCTTCGCGGCTGGTTGGTCGCGTGCAAACCGCAGGCGAAGTCCTCGGCCAGGCGTTGCCACACGCCAAGGGCTCGAGCACCTCTTCGCTACTGAAGGCCTTCTTGAGCATGATCGCCATATTGTGCCGCAGCCAGAAGGACTCGAGCTCCGCGTTCTTCAGCCGCCTCGCCTCCTCTCCGCCTGTTCTTGACCCTCTCCGCCCTTCGATGGCGGTCGTGTTGTTTCTCTCTTGCGCCAGCTCATTGCCGCCGCTCTCTCTCTCCCGCTCCACGCACACCGAGGCCAACCATCGGGCCATCTGAGCGCCATGTTCGCGGCTGCGGCAAGGAGAGTGCCAAAGAAGCGTCGCGTGTCGCCCATCTCGGTGAAGAGCTCGGCGGCGCGCGGCGGCGCAAGGCTCGCGAGGGGCAGTGTTTGGAAGCGCCGGTGCCGGGTCACCTCCTCGCCCTCTCAGAAGCGGCGGCGGGCGCTATGAGGCTTCCGCGCCTCGATTCTGGGGCGCGTCTGCGTCTCTGGCGCGTCTGAGAAGCCACCTTGGCGGCACCTCAGCAAGACCGCCATCGAGCGTGAGGCCACCCCGTGGGGCGGTGGTCTCGAGCTCGTGGCCGAGGATGTTGGCGCCGCGGTCGTTGGGGCCGGCGCCGGAGGAGGAAGTGTCGGTGAAAGCGCCGAGCCGGCGCCATGAGGCGGCGGCGCCGGAGGCGAAGTCACGACAGGGGCGGTCTGCGTCGCCGCCCCTTGTGGAGATGCCGCTGCTCGGGCTAGCGGGCGTGTAGTCTGATCCGTGTTTCGGACCTCTTGGGTCCGGAGCCGGTGGCGCCCGGCACTTGGCCGCTTGCCCGTGGCTCGATCGGCGGCGGTGGTCGTGTCCCTAATCACCGGCCGGGTGGGCGGCACCACAGCCGGCCCTGTGGAATCCATCGGCGGAGCAACTCGACGACCGCAGAGCTCCGCGGCTCCAAGTCGGCAAGTGGCCGACTGTTGTCGAAAACCGATCCGCTTGGGATCGGCCAGATCAAGACGGCGAGCCACCGCCAAGCATCGATTCCTCCAAGTTTCGCTACCGCGAAAAACAAAAATGGCCTGGTTGGTAGGGAGCCGGGAAGAAGCATGTGCGCGAGAAAAGCTAAGGAAAACAAAGACTTACGCCCCGCCACGTCGCGCTGCCGCGTCGTCGCCGCCCAGATATTGCCTTCTTTGGGCGGACGCGCCAAGAAGAGGGCTGATCCTCCGGGACATGAAGTCCCGAGCTACCAACCCACCAGTTAATCCGGCGTCCCGCAGTCTGTTGATGCGGGCCGCCATCGCGAGGAGCTCCGCCGTCTCCTCGACGGCGAGTTCAATCCCCGAGGCCTCGCTGCGTCGGCGCGGCACCTCAAGGCGTCGACTCATTGTTGCCGTTGATGTCTGACCATTCGCCACGCCATGCTCTCCGCTTGGATCTGGCCGAAGGCAATATAGCAGAGGCCATCCGCCTCGGCGGAAATAGCAGCCCCACTATCTCATTGTCGGGAGGCGCGGCAGATGAAAAAATAACGAAAAAGAGGGAGATTCAGATCACCCCCATGAACATTTCACGAGAGGTGTGCGAAGATGGAGAGGAAGACAATGGAGTTGGGGGTGAGGTGAAGATGATGGATCCCATAGAAATGGAGGAAGGTGAGAAAGAAGTCGGAGAATGGCGGGAGCAGGCCTGCCATCATCGCCCAGGTGTGAAGGAGGATCTCGTCGGAGAGGCACCGTGGCGTGGCGGTCCCCACCCGGAAGCGAAAGGTGCCCTCCGGCGCGAGGATGGCCATCCTATTCACCGTGGCGGAGTCCGCGGTGGAAGCAGGGATGGAGCGTGCCATGGAGGCGAAGAAGGCAAAAGGCTTTGAGCAATGAAGATAAAGAAGTGGGAGTTGAAGTGTGCAAGAAAGCAGAAGGCGTAAACCGCTTGATACGGATGTATCTATATAAGCATCACCCACACCGACGATTCGCGAAGGGACAAGGTTGTGTGCTTTTTTGGTCCCAAGAAAAATTTACTGGATCTGGGATAGAATCGAGGCGGTCAGATCCTCATGAGAGGTGGCCCGCCAAGAGCACACTAAGTATTCAATGAAGGTTCCAAAAGGTCATGACACGCGCGCTCGAGGCGGGCCCGGCTCTTGTCGGCAGATTGTTTGGGTACCCTCTCCGACGACAAAGCCCTTCCACGTGGCGGCTGGCGGCGAAGCGGCGAAGCGCCCGCACGCCTCCGCCAGCGGCGCTTCGGCGCCGCGGTGGGCGGGCACGCACGCCTCGCCGCCCGCGCCCGACCCACGTGGCGGCTTCGGCGAACGGCGGCGAAAGCACGCCCGCCGGCCACACGCCGCCCACGTGGCGCCCGGCGGCAGGTGGCGGCACGCCGCCGCTCGCCGGCGCCCGACATGTGGCGGCTCGGCGAACAGCGGCGAAGACGCCCGCCCCAGCGCCGCCACGTGGCGCCGGCGAAAGTGGCGAACGCCGCCGCCGCGGCGCCACCCACGTGGCGGCTTTGGCGAATGGCGGCGAAGACGCCCGCCGCCAGTCTTGCCCACGTGGCGCCCGGCGAAAGTGGGCGGCACGCCTCGCCGCCGACGCCCGATCACGTGGCGACTTTGGCGAACAAGCGACGAAACACGCCCGCCCGGTCAGTCTTGCCCACGTGGCGCCCAATGCGAGCGTGGGCGGGCACGCCGCCCGCCTGGCCCGCGAGACAAAAGGTGGTGCGAGGTAGCTTCACCTCGAAGTCTCCTTCCCTATCGCATCGCGTGCAGACGGCAGCTCGCTATGTCGCCTATCAATCGCGAGGATTTACGCAACAAGCCCATTCCTCGACGCCTCTCACCTACCCGTCAAGAGAGGTCACGCGTCTGCGGATCGGGCGAGGCCATGCGTCCAGTATTTAATGAGGTCAAGGAACGGGACAAAGACAGAAAGGAGTAATAAATGCATAAGGATCAAGATGATGACCCCTTTACCTACTCCTGCTAGCTTACCTATATAAGGGCCTTCGGTGCATGGGAAAGGGGGACGACGAGTCGAACAAGCAAGAGTTCCGCAGTAAAGCCGAATGAAGAACTTGTAACTCCTAAGCTCTGTACTGTACTAGCTTCAAACACTCTTTAAACAATCTAACAGGAAGTAGGGCTATTACCTAAGGCAAAGGGGGCCTGAACCTGGGTAAAATCTCTGTGTCACCCCTAGTTCATGGCCGCCGGAGTTCACCGCGTGGGGGTCTTTAGGGTTTCCTCTCGTTAGGGTTAGCCAGCCGCGAAGACGCCCTCCTATCGAACAAAACCCGGTCTGTAGATCACGGGCCTGTCAGGCGGAATACGCCGACAGACGTAAACGCGATTTTCAACATATTTCTCACTCCGAAAAATAGCAGAAACCGAGTTATGGGGAAAAATAGAGAGTTAGAGTTGTAGAAATATCTCTTTTGATGAATTATTTGAGAAATATCAGAGACCGAGGTGGAAAACCGAGGTGGGAAAATAGTCTAGAGGGAAAAGGGCGAAAAATTATTAGTGATGACAACCTTTTTAGAGTTGCACACACATTTCTGGTGACGAAAACATTTTTTCCGAAAAAACGGAGAAAGGACCTAGACGTGATGACAACCTTCTTAGAGCTGCACACATATTTCTGGTGACGAAAACATTTTTTCCGTGAAAAACGGAGAAAGGACCTAGACGTAAGGAGCGAGGGCTTGTGTGTTACGTTTTTGGACCTGTCCGCTATCCTGAAAAATTAGAAAAGGGCCTGTTCGCGATTTGAATTTAACGGGAGCTTTTTCCGTAAAATAGCGCACGAGGGACCCAAACGCGATTTTTTTAAAAAAATCTTCTCCTCACAAAAAATCACGAAGGACCTATTCGTAATATACAGGGACCTATCCGTAATTTGAAGAAACAGAGGGGGTTTTTCGCAAAATTCCATAGGGTGACAGGTGGCTTCGGCTCCTCCGGCATTCCAGGTGACATAATAGGTGTAATATTAATGGTGGTTGTGTGTTCTTTTCAATGTATATGATCTGTTGGATCTTGTACGAACGGCTGAGATGAAAGTGGATTTCTACCTTAACTATTTCTAAGTATGCTTTGATGAACTAATTTAATCATTTAGCTATTGCACATTCAGAGTGAATAGTATCATTCAGACAAAGTTAGTGATCTTTGCAAATATTTTTTTGTCACAAATTGAATTTCTGTTGCAACGTACGGGCATACATAGGAGGGATGTATGCTCAAATTGTGACACACTGTCATGTAAAATATGATAAGAAAACGAATTACATGATGCCAACCTCTAGGTATCGCAATGGTAAATGGATACATTTCCATGCTATTCCCTCTATTCCACAATATCTGTTCGGCGCGTGTACCGAAGAGTCACAAAATTGAAGTAACATTTGATAGAATTGAACTGTGTTTGCCCCTGACAGTACTCTTAAAAGGAGAAAGTCTCTAGGGAGGCCCTCAAGTCCAACCCGTAGAAGCCTTTTCTCAGATCATGCCACTTGTCCAAGCATTAATCTTGATGCAAACTCATCTTCCTCACCGTGTCTTGCCCAATCCCCACCACTAGAATTCCTCCCCACCGAGATGCCCCCATCGCCGCGCTCGCGTGATGCCACCGCCATCGAAGATGACACCTTGCTTGCCCGCCGCCGCATCCACCTTCGAGCACTCGCAACCCCGCCGCCGCCGCCAATTCTCCATTCACTCTATGCTGTCGCCACCGCGCTCGCTCAACGCTACCGCCGCCTCCACGCACTCGCCGGTCCGGCCGCCGCAACGTCGGCAAACTTGGTGGTGGTGTCCTAGACGAGGTTGGGCAGTGTCACACATGTGCTGAGGGTTTAGTCTATGGATGGTGGAACCCACTGGGCAGGTGGGAGAGAGGTATAAGAGGAAGCATGTATCAGCCAAGGCAACGGGAAAAAAAAGACTTGAACCAGATTTTCTCTTTCCCTGTTCTTCTTCTCCAAGCTTCGTCTCCAAGCTTTGTCTCACGTCACGGCATCTCTCCGCCAGTGGCCACGGGATAGTCCTCTTCTTCCTCACGCTTCGAGTGCTTTGTCTCACGTCTCGGCGATTTCCCTCGTCGGCGGCTACGGGACATGACAAGTGGTATCAGAGCTTCGCTCTTCACGCCCTCGACGCCCAGGTTCCCCTTCGGCTCCGGCAGCAACCCTTCCCCGCCCTTTTCCCGCACTAACTTCGAGACGGCGGCCGTCGCCAGCGCGCGCATCGACTGGAAGGAGACGCCCGAGGCGCACATGTTCAAGGCGGACGTGTCGGGGCTGAAGAAAGAGGAGGTGAAGGTCGAGGTAGAGGACGGCAACATCCTCCAGATTAGCGGTGAGCGCAACAAGGAGAGGAGCAGCAACTGGAGCGACGAGACAAGGGGTGATGCATTCAAGGTGTTCGACGAATGGCCCCTCCAGGATGTGGTATGGGATGAGGAGTATACCTTGTGTGATGCGGGGGAATCGAGGGAGATGGCTGACAGCTGCGAGATCACGGGCTTGCCGGAGGAGCTTCTTTCGGCGGCGATCTTCCACACATCGCCGAGCGAGGCTTTTCGCGCCTCTACGATCTCGCCAGCCTTCCGCGCTGCAGCCGACTTCGACGCCATCGGGTCCACCTGCCTGCCCCGCGACCTTCCACCACTCGCTGATGGCGAACTCCCGCCCGCGTCGCTGTCCAAGAAGGGGCAGCATCCTCTTGAGGAGTCGGACCAACCATTGCGCTACGCCAAGCTGACCAGGGACCAGGATGACACCGCCACCACGACCACTTCCGACACTTCCGAGGAGGAGGCGAAGCAGGACCTGTCCTCCCTCCTCTCCACCTCCTCCGATGACTCCGCCACGGCGGCCGGCAAGAAGAAGCGGTCGAGCAGCGGCGCGTCGAGCATCCGTCGGTGCGGTGGAGAATATCTCCAAGTCATACAAGGGGTGATCGTGCTCAAGGGCGTGTCGTGGGAGGTGCGGCGGGAGAAGGTGGGGCTCGTCGGCGCTGAACGGCGCCGCAAGACCACGTAGCTCCACATCATGGCGGTCTCGAGGAGCCGGACGGCGGCAACGCGTCAAGGCCAAGGAGAACATGAAGATCGCCTTCCTCGGCCAGAGTTCGAGGTCTGCGCCTCTCGGACCGTCAGGAGGAGTTCTGGCGCGTTCGGGAGGAGATGGATGTCAAGAGCCGCCGCGCAGTTCAGCGGCGCCGAGGGCGCCACCGAGGACATGGACCTCATGGGAGGCTCCTCGACGAGCTCGACTGCTGCAGCGGCGCGTCGCAGGGCGTGGACCTAGACATGGTCGAGGTCAAGATTCGACTCATGCCCGAGCTCGGGTTCGCGTCGGAGGACGCCGATCGCTTCGTCGCCTCCTTCAACGGCGGTTGGCGATGAGGATGTCGCTCGGCAAAATACTTCTTCAGATCTGATTTGTTGCTACTTGATGAGCCCACAAACCATGTCGATTTGGATACCATTGAGTGGCCGGAGAGCTACCTTAAGACGCAAGAGGTGCCGATGGTCATCATATCTCATGACAGGCTTTCCTTGATCACTATGTACGAAGATAGTGGAAATCGAATTTGGTGTGTCCAAAACATACAAGGGCAACTATTCAGAATATGTTCTAGCAAAGGCGATATGGGTGGAGACTCAGTATGCTACATGGGAGAAGCAGCAGAAGGAGGTTGAGCAGACAAAGGAACTGATAAATAGACTTGGGGCTGGAGTTAACTCGGGGCGTGCCTCGAGCGAGCAGAAGAAATTGGAAAAGCTTGAAAAAGAAGGGTTGATTGAGAAACCTTTCCAAAGGAAGCAGTTAAAGATCAGATTTCCTGAGCGTGGGAGAAGCGGTAGAACTGGGCTTGTCGATAAAGGATTGGAGTATTGGGAAGATGACAGGTCAATAATACTTGAAATTGGACTTGATGTGCAATGGGATCCCGAATTTTATTGCTTAGGGACAAGCAAATTCTCGAGGGGGCGGTAATGTCACACATGTGCTGAGGGTTTAGTCTATGGATGGTGGAACCCACTGGGCAGGTGGGAGAGAGGTATAAGAGGAAGCATGTATCAGCCAAGGCAACGGGAAAAAAAAGACTTGAACCAGATTTTCTCTTTCCCTGTTCTTCTTCTCCAAGCTTCGTCTCCAAGCTTTGTCTCGCGTCCAAGATCTCTCCGCGGTGTACGGATAGTCCTCTTCTTCCTCACGCTTCGAGTGCTTCGTCTCACGTCTCGGCGATTTCCCTCGTCGGCGGCTACAGGACATGACAGGCAGAGAGGCGTGGGAAGGATAGGAACAAGACTCCCATTGCTTTAAGATTAGTGCTTCGTTCCAAATGGCACAAATCTAGGATAGTGTCTGTAAGTGTTGGACCTGAGCATCACCCAAGAAAAATTTTCCTATCTCATAGGGGCGAGCATCGTTTAACCGTGTTAAATACCATTTATATTTTTTGTCTTAGGGTATTCTCAATGGTTCTATATCAGTAGTTTCTTCAATATACTATAAAGGATTAATACTTATGTGAAAAAAAGATTAAAAAAAGAGATGAAAGCTACTTCTTATATGAGAAATAGCTTGAGCAAACAAGCTAAAAGAAGATACAACAAAAATATGCATTAGGAAGAGGAGGATTATATCTATGTCTTGGATGATATTTATTTGATATTCTGAATGTAATTATGCTAAAGTACAGAGGGTTGGAAAGATAGTATCTAGTACTATTCATTAATGATGTGGACGTTGTCTCTGTGTAGTATCCTGCACCTTATAATTTCCTAGTACTCTCTTTCTATTTCTAATAAAATCTGCAGCTCTGCTGCCTTTCAAAAAGATGATGTGGACGTTGTTAAATATGACTATAGAAACTATGTATTGGAAGCGCTTTTCATATGTATGCCTAACAATACAGTGAGACGAAGATAATAATTAATTCAATCAATTCTAATTATGAGACGCACGACGATGCGTGTACAGGAGTGCTTTGTTTTAAGCAGTTCTAGCCAGTTGGAGTATTACAGGAGTATATATAATAATACTCCACATGTCCACCATAGCAAATTAGATAAATGGAAAATGTTTTTTTTTTTTACCGGGAATGAAAAAATGCAGTAGTTCCTGGAGGAAGTTATAAAAGCTTAAAAAGATCTTACAGCTACAGCAGCAAGCAGTACAACCACCGCACCAATTCCTCTCTCGCGCGATGGTTTATAAACCACAGCTCGCGTTTTCTCCCTCCCCCGCACGGCGGGGCAGGCATCGCTCGGCGTGGCGCCCTCACCTCACCGACCTCGTACCGCTGTTAATGGAAACGGCGCGGCGTTTCATTTCACCCCTGCTCCCACCCCCTTCTTCCCTCCTCCTCCTATTACTGCTACCATCCTTCTTCTTCTTCCTCCTCCCACGCGTCCTTTTACCTCCGCTTCTCCGCTCCTTCTTCCCCTACAGATAAATTAGCTAGAGCCTTTGGTTCCTTCTTGTGTTGAGTTCTTGGTTTGCGCCGTGTTATCATGGTGAGGTGCGGGGAGTTGGAGGAGGAGATGGTGGAGGACGACGAGTATGCCAAGTTGGTGAGGAGGATGAACCCACCCAGGTGCTAGACTACTAGTCTGTACTTTGTATTGCTGGTACATGTTTATGGTTTCTTTTCCGGTTTTCCTCTGCCTTTGCTGCCCTTTTATTTTGATTTGTTTGTGGTAACTTATCGTTGTTGGATTTTGGGATTGGATTTGGACTTTGTAAGAATTTTCATGTGATAAGCACTTCATTGCTTCTGTAATGGCCGTTTCCTTGTCCGCTCAACATTTTTTTCTTCTTTTCTGCAAATTGCTACAGCATAAGTTTGTTCCGGTTGGTCTATTGTCCGTCTCTCATCGTAATCTGTATATGCGTCGTTTTTTCTAAGGATTTTTGCACTCCAGACGTTTCTTCCTCTGTTCATGGAATCCATTTCGCTGAATCTTAGCTGATCCTAGGGATTGATTTAATCTTTATTGCCCGTATTCCCTCTTTATCTATCCAATCAATCCTTAAACTTCTCGAGTCACATCACAACACAGATCTTTCCTACATGTATGTGCTTACAAAAGGCCCTGTTCTCCTTTATTCTTTGCCATATTCCTAGCTCTGTCGTGTTGTCCAAAGCTCAGACGTCCTTCCTGGATTCCACGCTCCTTTTGGCAAAGGCTATCTGGAATATGTGATTCCTATTATGCTGCCTGTAGTAAAGAGGCTTTACAATCCAACTGTCTCTCTAATCAACTTCCAAACCCAACTGTTTGTCAATAATCAATTCCAAATTAGCTGACCTAGTAATAGCTTAGTTATTATCACTGCCACAGTGCAACGTCCCTGCTTAATTAGTTACTATGTGAATCTCTTGCAGGGTTGTGATAGACAATGACTCGTGCGACAATGCAACTGTCATCCGGGTGAGTTGTACTTCCTTTTCAGGACCACGCATACTAAAAACTAAATATCTAACTAACCACTCTACCTTTGTACTGGTTATTAATTGATAAAGCTTAGACTTTTCTTCTATCTTGCCCAGGTTGATAGGGTCAACAAGTACGGCATTTTACTGGAAGCCGTCCAAGTCCTCGTGGACCTCAACCTCGTCGTCACCAAGGCTTACATTTCCTCCGATGGCAACTGGTTCATGGACGGTGTGATTATACTAAGTGTCTTAAACTTTTTGATTTGATTTGATTTGCTGTGCTCCCATGGAAAAATTATACAAGGCGCAGCAAGTTTCTTGGCAGTAAGGTTGCTTGACTTGGCTCATGTCATGTTCAGTGTTCAATGTGACCGATCAGGACGGCGGCAAGCTCCTGAATAGGGAGATCATTGATTGCATTCAGAGAGTGAGTGTGCATTTACTGACTGATGTTTCTAACCTGAGCTACTTTGCGAGACGCCTTACCTTGATAATCTTCATCTGCAGTGTCTGGAATCAGAGGATGGTTACCCTGTGCCCCCGGCAAACGGGCCGGCTGCTGGCGTTGGGCCGTCGGAGGAGTCCACCTCTATTGAGCTCACCGGCACCGACCGGCCGGGCCTCCTGTCCGAGGTGTGCGCCGTGCTGGCGTCGCTCAGCTGCAACATTGTGAAGGCCGAGGTGTGGACGCACGACAGGCGCGCCGCCGCGATTATCCAGATCACCGACGAGGCCACCGGGCTCCCCATCCGCGACGCGGGCCGGCTGTCCAAGGTGCAGGAGCTTCTCTGCAACGTAATGCAGGGAGACGGCGGTGGCGGCGGCGTTGCCAAGAAAGGCAACACGGCCGTGTCCGTGGGCGCGGCGCACGCCGAGAGGCGCCTGCATAGGCTAATGCTCGACGACGGCGACGCCGGGCAGGACCCCGGCGGCGAGGAGAGGAGCGGCAAGGCTGTGAAGCCCAAGGCCAGGGTCGCGGTCATGGACTGCGCGGAGCGGCGGTACACGGTGGTCATCCTGAGGTGCAAGGACCGGCCGAAGCTGCTGTTCGACACGCTGTGCGCGCTCACCGACCTGCAGTATGTCGTGTTCCACGGCACTGTCGACGCCGAGGGCAGCAGAAAGGAGGCCTACCAAGTACGCATGCATGTCTCACAAACCATAGTTTTCTGACAAGATCGCTCATCTTCCGGCCGTGTGTGGCTGCAGGAGTACTACATCCGGCACGTCGACGGGCACCCGGTGCGCTCCGACACCGAGCGGATCCGCCTCATCCGGTGCCTCGAGGCGGCCGTCGAGAGGCGCCCTTCGGACGTACGCACAGTTAAACTTACTCGCCCCTCACATCTTCGTTGCATTCTTTGCATGCGAGTGACAAGCTCTCGTCTCTGCAAATGCAGGGGCTGGAGCTGGAGGTGAAGACGGAGGACAGGGCTGGGCTCCTGTCGGAGATCACGCGCGTGTTCCGCGAGAACAGCCTGTCGATCATCCGGGCGGTGATCTCGACCAAGAACGGCCTCGCAGACGACACCTTCTTCGTGTCCGACGCCTACGGCAACCCCGTCGACGGCAAGACCATGGACTCGCTGAGCGAGCAGCTCGGGCACGCCGTGCTGAGGGTGAAGCGCGACGGCCACGGCGCCATTAAGCCCGTGGAGGAGGCCAGCGCGGTGTCCATCCTCGGCAACCTCCTCAAGGGCTCATTTCAGGGGTTCAGGCTGATCAGGTCCTACTCTTGAGAACGTTACTGCTCAGAACACCACCAACCTTGTTCATACAAAGGAATCTGACCTAGGTTAGGGAATAATGAGGCACGGGACCGATGGAGTTTGTAAACAGTTTGTGGATACTTAGGCCCCGTTTGGTACGGTTCCAGATTCTAGTAGAAACGGAAACGGTTTCGGATTCTTGGTAGAAACATTTCAGGTAGAATCAGAATCCGGATGAACGGGTTGCTAGCCGATTCGACCACGGTGTGTAAAAATCAGAAACGATTCGCTTTGAAACGTTCCGAGTCCTATTCCGTTTGGTTAGATTTATTTCAGATTCTAAGAGAAACAGTCCGGTTCCAGCGTCGTACAGATAGTTTTCCTTTGACATACACTTGACATTGATGTTAATCTAAGAATGCCATTGGCTGGTGGGAACTAATTGGTCGGCGTTGAACAAAAAACATTTAATTCTTACACAGGTTTCTTTCTAATATGGTCTCACGAACAAAATGACTTTCAAAACTAGATCCAGAGAACCATAGTATGCTTGCACGCTACTAAGAGTTTCTCACCAGAATCAGGACAAGAGAAGAACAGAATAATGGTTTAACAAACTAAATTTAGGTCATCCGCTGCGCAGCTTCCTTGGCGAGCAGCTTTTCTCTGGCCTTGGTCTTCGCCTGTGACTTGGAGCCCATGACACCGCCGCCCCATTTCTTCCTGATCTCATCAAACTTGTCGTTGAAGTTTGCCTGGAAAAGAATAAGTTCAAATCAGTGGACAAATCATTAGCAAAAATGGATCTTCAGAAACCGATGAATTCACAATTATCCACCTTAATAGCCTCAAGGATCTTGCTGAACTCAAGTTTATCCTCATTCTTCACAGTGGTCAGGCACAGAACAGAAGCAGTCTTCTTGTGAACAATCTACAACCAATTATCCATTAGCTATGACATTAAGCAAGCAGACGAAGGTGGCAACAGAAATAATACCGATCCAAGGCGAGCTTTTCCCTTCACAATGCAGTAAGGAACCTCCATTTTCCTGCAAAGGGCTGGGAGCCACACAACCAGCTCGATCGGATCAACATCATGAGCTATGACAACCAGCTGGGCCTTGCTCTGCAGAGAACCACACCAATTTTAATTATCAACATAATGCAGTTTGATGCCTAAAGAAAGCTCTCTTTATCACTTAGCAAAGTAAATCACATAAAGGAAAAGGGGAACAATGCACCTGCTCAATGAGGTAGGTCACATGGTTAAGGCCATACTTCACGACTATTGGTTTCTTTGCCTCAACAGTTTTCCCTTCAGTTTCAGCCTGGGCCCTCTTCAAAAGCCTCTCTTTCTTGGCAGCTTTGTCTTCAGGTCGGTACTTAAGAAGCATCTTGAACAAGTTTGTTGCTGAAATAAAGGATTGCCACTAGGCAACTTTAACCACAATCAAAATAACTAAATCACTGGAGGGCCTAAATGAATGCACCTCAGTAACTCACAGAAAATTACAGGATAAACAACCTATCCAGTCCATACATCTTTAAAAAGTTACAAGAAGGTGGGTTGAATAGTAGCACAGAGAACTAATATTAACAGTAATTCAGCAAGCAACAATTCCATGGACCAGACTAAAAAAATAGCTCACAGAGAGACCATGTATGAATTGATTCTAGTTCCAAGATCATAGCAGCAAAATACATCACTTGAGAGAGAAGAAAGAACAGAGGATAATGAAAGGGAACTGGCAGATGCATACCAGGTATGATAAAACTCAGAAAGTTGTTTCATCATATGCAGATATGGCAAGCCTAGTTTAAGAAGTCACGGATGCATACAAGAAACCGGTGGATCACTACAGCACATGGTTGGTACTAGAAAGCCTATTGGTAACAAGTTTAGTGTATGTTACTGCAATCTAGTAGAGGTACACCCTATTGGAGAACACTGTCTATTAATGGGACATAATTCTACACCTTATTTGAGATTACTAAACCAGAGTAGGACAACATACCCATAAGGCCTTAAGATCATCTCCATTAGTTCCCATCTCGCCTGGCTCTCATTCAAGATAATATTGGTTTGTGGGTGGTTAACCTCACTGAAATTCACTAACCCATAGAGAGTACATAAATCTGGCATCACCTACTAGGGTTCACTTCCAAATTGATTGCACTACATATTTTTACAAGTATTTGCCACAGTCTAACCTTTGCAATCAAACTTTTCCAACTTTGACCATCAATATACTTCAAAGCATCTAGAATGGCCACATGAAAATATTATAATTTCATACGGCAGTTCTGTTTACTTTTAAATAGTGAAGGCCAAAGTTAAAAAAGTTTGACTGCAATAGGTTAACTACGACAAATAAACCTCTATCATTCCTTGCTGGAGTGCACTGTTACTCTACTACGTGGGATCGGTGAAACCTATTAAGGCCTACCATCTAGTGCACATATCCTAGCTATCCACCTCTCCTTTCTCTGTTCCCCTACATTCATAATATTGATCCTTCCTATGATTGTGTCACACTCTCCATCTATATCCCTTCATCCCCCCATCCTCTACGACCAAAGCATCCACTCCTAAACAACACCAGCCTGCCGCTCAAGCTCAGCGATAATTCTCCAGAATTGATACAAACCCTCCACTCACTGATCTGATCATTTTTTTCAAAGCATAAATACCTACCTCTACTTCCATCCATCCCACCAAGGCCTAAACCAGTGGTACTAGCTTTAAAGTTTAACCAAGCGCCAAATAGGTACAAGTGCATGGGCATTGTTATGCCCACCAAAAAATTTGTACACTCCCTAGAATTTTAAGCCAAATTCAATACAGTTCTACATCCATTTATACCAACAGTAAACTGCGAGTTACAATGAAGACTTTTAGACCCTAGCATTCGTTGTGTGCTACTGCTCCCTACGGACCCTACCCCATCAACAGAGCTTAGCATGAAGCAATCAAACCTAGGAAAGGCAGTATAAATGGACGGGGAGCATACCAAGATTCTTGTCCAGGGTGCGAGTGAACTGGTTGAGTGCCGGCGGCACCTTGAGGCGCTGCTTGAGGATCCGGCGCTGGCGCTGGATGCGCACAACCTTGGGCCACTTCACGAAGCGGTGGAGGTCCTTCTTGGGCGGCAGGGCGCCGCCGATGCCGAACTGCTTCGGCCTCTTCTCGAACAGCGGGTTCGTCACCTTCTCCTGCACCAACCAACACATCACCGAGTCACACCAAGAACGAAACAAAGCAAAAGGAAACAAAGGAAAGGGCGCAGATTTCAAGCAAGAGCGGCTTACCGCCTTCTTCTTCGCCGGAACCGGCGCCCTGCCACCTCGCTTCGGGGCCTGCAAGTTTAACAGTCAGCACACGGTGATTAGGAACATGTTGCCGGGAAAGATCAGCTAAATCTAACCCAAATCGCCCAAGGTCCAAGTAAACTAGCTCAAAACCGCCCCCAAAAACATCACGAAACATTCCCCTTTCGATCACGGTAAGGAGGCTGCAATGGACAGGCGCGAGCAGGGAAATGAGAAAAAGGCGCGTACCATTTCGCCGGCGGCTGGTTGGAGCGAGCGGGGAGGGGGGAGACGGCGAGGTGGGAGGAGGCGGGCGTGCGCCGTTTTGAAGCCCAGGCGGCGATTTTATAACAGCGAGTTTGGGGCGACGTGGATGCTTGCGCTGCGTTGGATGCGGGGTGTTGGAGGGCATTTCGAGGCCCTGACCGTCCGATGCGGGGATTAGGGTTTTGGAGGTCGTATCTGGGCCAAGCGGCAAAGCCAGAGTTGGGTTGGGCCGGTCGGGTTAGACCGGACCGGCTGGAAGTAGTTCCTGTATGGAGCCGTGCAGGGTCTCATGGACATGTCACATGTTACTCGTATCCCACAAGTGTCTATGCCTCAACATGTATTATTGCATATGGGTTGGGTAACCTGGGTTCTTGCTAAGTGTTCCTTAATCCTTAGAGATGGCACTGTACTAGTTGGTATCTTATTACCTCCAACAATTACAGTCACTCGTAGTAACTTGTCAATTTGTGAACCATTAAAACAGCCGGCCTTTCACCTCGCCGGCGTCAAAACCGAAACGGCCGGCCTCATTTCCTCCGCCGCCTGAGACCGAGGTGGAGTAGAGCGGATAGTAAATGAGCCCACCGCGGGGCCCACCTCCTCACAGTCTGATACATGGGCCTTGTTTGTGCGCCGAGTAGAGATCGTTCTCCCGGTGGGCTTGTACCACCAACCCGCAATCGTTGCTGCCCATTAATCACTCCTCGGGATTTTCCGGATTTTTAAATTGAGCCCCCAACCCCAAACCAAAAGACTGCCACCGCAGATGGAAGGGGATTCCTTCATTATTGCCGCAAATTATTATGGAATCCAATAAGGTATTTGCGTGCAGGTCCTATGTAATCCTTATTATTGCACTTTGTGAATATATCCTCTCTTTGGTCATAAATAATTGTCGTTTTAGATATTGACACAGTATCCAGAATATAACTATAACCACTAATTTCTATTATAATAGATTTATAAACCCAATAAAATTATAATATATGAAATTACTTTTTAAGACAAATTTACACATATAATTTTTTATGTATCCAATTTAAATATTTAAAAGATAGCAAAGAGAGTATGGCCCTTTCGGGGCAGCTTCTGATTGTACAAATTCTGGATTGTAGTCACCTTTGCTCGGAAAGAAGGCTTGGCTGTGGGTTGCTAGCATCAGGAGGTAGTAGATGCAATCATGTCTTGATTTTCCGTCCAGTTCACTCTTTGCTGTACATGGTTATGGTTGATCATTCGCCAGACATCCAATATTGGTGTGAGATACACACACAGACACACATTATAGTTGATTGTACAATGATTTGTCAGGTGAATGTAGAATTTCCACTATTGTGAAAATGGCTGACTTGATCAATTAGTCAACCGATTAATCAGTGACGGTGACTAAACCATTACGAATAGTTTAATTAGAGTGTAATTAACACACGTGATGTTTTCTAATTGATCATCCTTTTTTATTTAATCATGAAAATAGTTCAGTTTTATTCTACTAAGTACGATAAATTAGTTTATAATATTGTGTCATAGTGTTCATAATATGTATCTTTTGGATGAAGTATAAACAATGAAATGCAAATCATGTTTTGTAGAGTGATAATTTACAATAAGTTTGGGTATTTAAAATATTTCTAATTAATTCTAAATGTAAATAAATATATTAATAAGAAGCATAATCAACTGTTAAATTTTCATTAATTAGTCGTATTGCGATTAATCTTTTAATGGTACTACGTCCATTCGTCAAACATATACCCTTTTTCACAACACTGAGAACTTTTTCAACAGTTCAATATTACTACAGGCCTTTGCCACTTTGTAGGCATTGTGTTTTTTCGCTCTGTAGTGCTTGGTTCCTGGTATCCAAATATCAACCCCTGTACATGGTAGGATAGCAGTTTGTTGAATCTATTCTAGTAGGATCAGTGATTGGCTACTAGAGGGGGAGTGAATGGGAGTCTCTAATTTTTAGCCTCAAGTATTCCAAGGTTATTTCACTTCAATAGCTATGAGAATCTATAGAGATCAAAACCTAAAGACATGTAGTGGAAATACTACGAAAATATCAAGCAGAACTTGCCATAGACACTCAACTCTAAGGTGGATGGTCCACCCTCACAGGAGGATGTTCTAAGAAGATTACACTCACAACCCTAAGGTGGATGGTTCACCTTTTGCAAAAGGATGGTCTAAGAAGGCTAGAAACTGGTCTACCTAGGCAGCAGTAGGTCCATTGAGATGAAATTGGTCCAACTAGAGAAAAAGAATACAAATTATACAAGAAATTCCAAAACTCTCAAGTCGGGGCTCCCAAACACATGCATCTTGGACTGAAACAAGATCAAATCCACTAGACATGATGGCAAGAAATTCCAAAACTCTCAAGTCGGGGCTCCCAAACACAGGCATCTTGGACTGAAACAAGATCAAATCCACTCGACATGATGGTTTATCAAGATGAAATTGGTCCACCTAGAGAAAGAGAATACAAACCATATAAGAGCTTCCACAACTCTCCAATCTAGGCTCTAAAAAGCATGCAACTTGGACTAAGACAAGATAATCCTAAGGAATCTAAGACATGAATGGATCTAGCAAGAACTTTCTAAAGTTGGAACCTCTTCGCTTCCAATGATGAGGGGAACCAAAACTGGTCTAGAATCAAAGACCAAGATTTAGAGTAGCTTGTGGGAGAATTAAAATCAACAAGACTAAGGATGATTTCCACAAGTCCTATCACTCGAAATCCCTGCAATAGTCAAACCAAAAACCCCTTGAAATGAGAAACCCTAATTTGTACCCTTCTCAACCCAAAATGGAGCAAACTTCAAGACTTGCTTCCAACATACCTAGATGAATGGGAAATGAGTTCCTAGAGCCTCACCACCTCTTACACATCCCCACACTACCTCTTACATGTCCTTGGCACAAACCATGAGCAAGAAGAGAAGAAGAATAGGGCAAGAACTCAACTAAATCTAGAAGACAAAACAAGAGTATCAACACTTGGACAAATTTAAGAGCTCTGTTTCCACTTTAAGAGGAAAGTTTTACAACTACTTCCTACGGAGGACAAAAGCCAAGACAACCTACTCAAGCTCTCTCTCACATATAACCTAAACATATGCTAATCTCTCTCTCAAGGCTTAGGGTAGATGCATACCTCTCATCATCCTTATATGGTAGAGGCTAAGTCTACCATTCTCTCATGAACCCTAATACATAATGGGCACCTGTTAAGCCTACTAACAAATGGGTTTCATTCATTAAAACACACATGTGCTTTTTGCAAAGCGTATGACCACTTGAAACTCTGATATCCAAATTTGCTTGATCTTTCAACTTCCTTGACCTAAATCGCTTCCATATTTGCTACAGTTTTGTCAATTGAAGCTTTTATGGTGTTTGGCACTTTACCTAAACACCCTTCACCTTGTTTTTCCCCCTTTCCTTCATTTCGAAGCAATCCACATGCTTCGACACGTAACATTGATGTTCCAAGGACTCCCCATGTAGCCATCAAGTTTCTCTCGCTTTCAGATGCCACTGGACCCTTACCACGCTTGAATCGGCTCAAGTCACTTGGCGCACCACATGCACCAACTTGCCTCTCCATGGTTTTTGTCTTTCTTCATCCTTGCTTGAGCCACGTGACCTCTCATGGCAACCATGACCATTCTGAATCTAAGCTCTCCTAGCTTAGTTTTGGTCTCCTCTCCGTTGACTGTCATCATCCTCCAAGCAATCTACACACAAACAAAAACCAAGAAATCATTTCCAAGTACAAGTATCATGCACTTGACTCATATTAGTCAAAACATACATTATGCAACCTGTATACATTGATCCTAAAACCATTAACACAAACCATTACTCACACGCCCTCAAAAACCTTCCCAGTAGACAAATATAATGTTGATCGGATGGCCCTCCTAGGACCAGAGAGACACACACTTCAAATTTAGTCCATATCCACCCATATAGTCCTTCTAGGGCCCGAAGGAAACAATTAGCCAAACTTGCAAACTTTCACAAATCAAACTCTCACACAAAATGGTTGCATCATAAGCCATGAGGTGACCTCTGTATGGTCTCACAATTTTCATCATTGCTTGTTGGATTGTGTTGAGGAAAAGGTACTCCTAGATTACTCAGCGATGGGTTTGATATAGCAGCGCCAGTATGGTGGTTTGTCGGCTTGATGCCGGATTTTAAAATCGCCAACGCTTAGATTGTTTAGGTAGGTGCCGCTTGCTGCTAATCAGTTGGTTCATCGGTGATGTCATATTAATTTGGCAGAGTAACTTCTTTTGCCACTGTGTTAATATATTTCTGTCGCAACCATTTTCGAAACGAACACATGCAAGCGGCTGCAGATCTTACAATTAGCCAAACCGATGGCTAATTATTGGGTTTGCCACGGATTGTGCTTTGCGTCTGCAGACTCGGTTAGCTTAGAGTATCTTAAGAAGAATGGACGGAGGATACGATGGGTGTAACTACACTCTGAAGTAGAAAAGGGGAGATATTAAGTGTAAACCTCCCTTAGAGTGAAATCTTTGTGAAACCACGTGTAAAATTCCCAAAAAATTATCATACCTAGGGGAGGTGGGTGTCGGGACCCGAATTTGCAAATCCGGACCCTCTGTGTTTCAGCACTAGTCCAGGATCACGCTAGTGCACACAGTTTCAACATCGGTACATATCACAGACATATCCAACGAAATAATAAGTACTTTAATTAAATACTCAAACTAGTTGATTGACCTTATGGTCCATTACAAAGATATCGCCTCATGCAGGCGAAGGATTATTAAAATATTCAAATGCAAATAAAAAATAAAATAAACTCGTGGCGCCAACCAATTTGCCACAGTCAACTGACTGGGCTCGCTCCCTAGTTTGTCGGCTCCTCCTGATACTCCTCCTCCTGAGCAGGGTTTGCTTCTTCTTCAACTGAAGTTGTGTTGTTGTGGGGTGAGTACTTTGAGCACTCAAAGAAGTCATGCATGAAATGCAATTCTAATATTCTACATGCATGGCTTAGTACAAAGGATAGGCTATGGTTCATGAGCAAGACAAAGATTTCAAATAAACAAGAATAGATTGCAAAGCAAGAAACAAGAGTAGGAATAGTAGCTTTCACAAGCATTTCAATTGTAATTCATTTTTCCATCCTAAGTCAAACTCATCATCACCAACCCAAGCATTTTCCATCAACAATTCATTTTTATGAAAATCTAACCCTTGATCAGAATCACCGAAGCGATGCTCAATACCGTGAGCACGGCTATTCAATAGGTTGTACACTCGCAGAGGTTATACACTTTACCCACAAGATACACCAAAATACCACCAAGGCAAATAACCGTACGAAGCCTTTCCAAAGTTCCATCTAAACTCAAGATCGCCTCGCTAAGGTTTCAACACCGGAGGGACTGGTTACCACACCCAGGCCCCCTCTTGCGCCATGTGAGTTCTCATTCCGCTTCTCCTGCCTCACACCACCACGACAAGACCAAAGAATAGATTTCCCGGTTTACTCACTAAGCCCGTCCCATTACGGAGCTTGTGGTCAGATGAGAGACTCACTCAAATGCTCGCAAGGTTAAGTCCTTAGTTGACCGAGGCAAGACTAACCAAGTGTGATTTCAATTATCTAAAACCAATAAAACCAAATCGACCGCCTGAGCTTGCCACTCTTGGCCCACGAAACAATCTTGCCATTTGCCCCGCCTAAATCATTTTCCCACCCCAGCTTTTTACCATTGCACCACGTGCCATCATCAACTCAATAACACATGTCTCATTCACTAAGCATGTTCAATATCTCATTAAGTCAAGATTCACTTTGGTATTCCAAAATCATGAAACGTCCACGTGGCGGGGCTAAGCATACTACTTCTTGGTCTACTCAACCCATGTTGGCAAATTATAAAAGTCCAACTATTAATCCATATCCTAGGGTGACAAAAGATTCATGGCCTACAATTATATATGACAAGGTGGCATACAAAGAACTTAGGCATTTAACTAATCCCAAAACTTATTCAAAATCATTTCTATCAAATTAGCATGCAATAGTTTAAATCAAAATAATTTGCTCTAGTAGGTTCGACATGATCAAACACAACTTGCCTTCAAAAAGTAATCGATTCTCGCTCTGAGCTTGCTCTGGGTCAAACCTCTCCTCGAAACCTTCGCACTTCAACGCTTCTCGCCAGAACGCAAATAAATAGCAATAAATAAATAAAACAGAGAGCAACTCAAGCCTAAAATTCAAATAAAATTCATAAACAGAAAGAGCTTGATTTTACAAATTTATAGAAATTGGAATCACTCAAATTGGAGTTAAAACGCAAAAGTTATAAGCATTTGAAGTTTCAAAATATATTTAAAATCAATATACCGAATTAAATAAATATTTTCTTTTTCGGAAAATCAATTATTGTGTCATCTGTGACACGTGTCGCCACCAGAGAGTGACACGTGGCCCTGCTGACGTCATCGTGACGTCAGCACGACTCGGCTCTCTCACTGACAAGTGGGTCCCACCGTGACGTCAGCATGACGTCGGCGGTGACGCCACACGACAAAGGCGTCGGCGGTGACAAGTGGGCCCGTCTTTGTCGGCGACTCATGCACGCAGTGCGGCTCGGTGTGCCACGCGTCGCGGCGTGATTGGCCTGCGGTGCGGTGCGCCGACGTGTGGGTCCGCCTTGTCAGCGTCAACGGGCACATTGAACGGCGCCTGGCCCGACGGTGGCCCTCCGATTTGCATCTAACGGCGGAGGTTAGAAGATGGGGTTCACTGTTCCTAAGGCGACGTGGGCTCACCTCAGCGGTCGGATGATGATCGTCCGGCTGGCGAAGCTCGCGAAACTTCGGCGGACGCGGGCGGCGTTGCTTTGACCGGAGACGGAGACGACGACGTGCGGCGCGGCGTTTCCGTGGTCCTCCGGCGACGTGCGGTGATGCTCCCGACGCGGCGCGACGAGGTGAGTTCGGGGGTGGCACGGGCGACGGCGGAGAGTGACCGGCGACGGCGGAACGGCGCGAAGAACTCGGCGGGTGGCTCCGGCAACTTCGGCGAGCTCGTGCGGCGAGGCGGCGGCGTCTCGGGCGGCGTGAAGTGTACGGATGGGTGCGGCGCGAGGTGAGGATCACGACACGGGTGGCGGCGCAATAAATAGCCCCCCCGACGTCCGTGAAAAGCGCGGAGACCGAGGCCCACGCGGCGGCGGCGGCGGAATCCGGCGGCGATTCGGATTGGGTGACGTGGCGCAACGTAGGCCGTCGGATGAAGATCGAACAATTGGCGCGTTAGGGTTTTTCGGGCGGGCCGCACAAAGATTCGCCCAATATCTGTTCATCCGGATTTTAACTCTTTTCCGATTAAAAATAATCCAAAAATAAAATGATTTATTTGGGGCATTAAAAATATCGAAAAATTCGAAAAATTCTCATAAATATTTTAGGACATTTGTGACTCAAATAAAATATTTTCAGCAAAACTTTATTTTAACTTTTCCATTATTTAATTAATTTGATAAATGTTTAATTCAAAATAAATTCAAATAATTCCAAATAAATCCAAATAAATTCCAGAAATTTCCAAAAATTCAAAATACCATTTAAATGCAAGGAAAGCAAAAATTGGGGTGTTACAAACCTCCCCCCCTTAACGGAATCTCGACCCCGAGATTCAGGGCTGACTAAGGAATAGGTTGGGGAATTCCTGCTTCAGGTCTTCTTCACGCTCCCAGGTTGCTTCGCTCTCGGAATGGTTACTCCACTGAACTCTGCAGAAACGGATCGATTTATTTCTCGTTTCTCGATCCCTAGTATCCAAGATCTTCACCGTACTCTTTATAAGTCAAATCCTCCTGCAATCGGCCGACTCTAACTAGCAAGATCTGCTTCTTCGCACTCGGAGACATTTCTTTAATTGTGACACATGGAACACATCATGCACACTGCTAGAGATCATGCGGAACTCCAACCGACACGCTTACTTCGCCTCTACGACTTAGGATCTTGAACGGACCAACATATCTTGGTGCTAACTTTCCTTTAGTGTGAAACCTCTTAACTCCTTTGAGTGGGGTAACTCTGAGATACACAAAATCTTCAGGCTCAAAGCTCAAATCCCTGCGGCGATTATCGGCATAACTCTTCTGTCTTGATTGCGCAATTTTCAATCGTTCCCTGATCATGGCTACCTGCTCTTCAGCTTCTCGAAGAATGTCCGGCCCAAACATATGACGTTCTCCAGTCTCATTCCAGTTCAACGGCGTTCGACGGTCTTCCACATAGCGCTTCAAATGGCGACATCTGCAAACTTGCTCGGTAGTCATTGTTATAGCTAAACTCGGCATATGGCAAACACTTATCCCACGGTTGTATAAGCCAATGCACATGCCCTCAACATGTCCTCCAAGATCGATTAACTCTTTCCGCTTTGCCCATCCATCTGTGGGTGATATGCGATCTTGAAGTTTAGACGGGTCCCTAGGGCCTCATGCAACTTATCCCAAAATCTTGAGGTAAACCGAGTACCTCGTCCGATACAATTTTCTTCTAACTCCATGCAGACACACAATTCTTGAAATATACAAATCTGCTAAGCGGTCCCCGAGTAGGTAGTTTTCACCGGATGAAGTGGGCGACCTTGGTCAACCGGTCCACTATAACCCATATGGAGTCATACCGTGTCTGGGTCCTCAGAGACCAGAGAATAAAGTCCATTCCGATTTCCTCCCATTTCCACTCAGTATCTTCGATCAGAGTAACCCCCTCGCCGCCTTTGATGCATTGCTTTGACTCTTTGGCATATGTCGCACAACGCAACATGCTCGCAACTTCACGCTTCATGCTTGGCCACCAAAATCTTTCCTTCAGTCTTGGTACATCTTAGCGCTTCCGGATGAATCGAGTACTTGAGTCATGAGCTTCCTCGAGTAATCACCGTTTCAGCCTTCTTAGCGATGCGCAAATGCGCTTCTTGATCCATAATGTACCTTGCTCATCCAGCTTGAAATCCTTTGCCTTGCCTTCCTCCATTTTCAACTTAATCCTCTGAATCTTGACATCGTCCTTCTGTCCTTCCCGGATCTGATCTTCCAAGATAGGCTTCACTTCTAAAGCGGCTATAAATCCTTTAGGCACAACTTCCAGCTTCAGCTTCTGAAATTCCTTGCATAACTCAACCTGACTTGCTTCCACCAACATGTTCACCGAATGGCTTTTTCGGCTTAAAGCATCGGCCACCACGCTGGCTTTCCTGTGGTGATAATGAATCCCAGTTGTAATCCTAATTAGTTCCAACCATCTTCTCTGCCTCATGTTCAGTCCGATTGTGTGAATATATATTTAAGACTCTTATGGTCCGTGTACACCTCACATCTGCTTCCAATCGATAGTGCCTCCATAACTTCAAAGCATGCACTACTACCGCTAACTCCAAGTCATGTGTGGGTAGTTCTCCTCATGCGCCTCAATCGCCTTTGACGATACACGCAGCGACCTTTACATTTCGTGATTAACACGCATCCTAGTCCTTGGCGCGATGCATCACAAGATATATCAAAACTCGCTTAAATCCGGTAGTACTAACACCGGCGCCGTTGTCAAACGTTTCTTCAACTCCGGAAACTCCGCCACATTCCGGCCCATGCGAACTTCTTTTCCTTTTTCAACAATTGCGTAAGAGGTCTCGCAATCGTTGAGAATCCTCAATAAATCGACGGTAATAACCACCATTCCAAGGAAACTACGAATTTGAGTCACCATTTTGGGTGGCTCCCAATGCAACACTTGCTTCCACCTTACTTGGGTCAATCATGACTCCTTGGCGGTCACCACATGTCCAAGAAATTCCACCTTGTTCTTCCGAAGTCACACTTGCTAAACTTAGCTAAAAGTTGTCGCTCTCTTAACCTCTCCGTAACTAGCTTCGGATGCTCGCATGCTCTTCCCGGTCTTGGAGTAAACTAGAATGTCATCTATGAACACAACAACGAACTTATCCGGTATTCCATGAAAACCTTGCTCATCATGTTCATGAAATATGCAGTGCATTTGTCAAACCGAAAGACATAACTCGTGAACTCGTAATGCCCATATCTTGACGAAAATGCGGTCTTGACATCCTCCGATCGAATCTTCACTAGTGATATCCCGATCGAGGTCAATTTTGGAGAAAACTCCGGCTCCCTCAAGCGATCAAACAGGTCATCGATCCCGGTAGCGGTACTTATTCTTTATAGTGACTTCATTCATTTCATTAATCCACACACATCCCAGAACTTCGTCCTTCTTCTTGACAAATGTAACCGGTGCTCCCCAAGGCGCATTTAACTTGGTCCGATAAATCCTTATCCATTAACTCCTCAATCGCTTCTTCATTTCGACCCAGCTCATCGGTTGACACCGATAAGGTCTCTTAGCTATCGGGGCGTTTCGGTACTAACTCAATTACAAACTCTATGTCCTGTTCGGTGGCATCCTGTAAATCCTCCGAAATACATCCGGTATTCTCGACAACCGGTACATCTTCTATGCCGACGGCCTTCACACTATTGACTATCAACTGTCCATCCCGAACGGCGGTTGCTCGAAACTCTATTTTTCTCCCACAAGGACTCTCAACCGATATGACTCTTCGTCCACGCCTAACACAACCTTGTGTTTAGACAACCATCCATTCCCAAAATAACATCTAGGGTCCGGGTATCTAACACCACTAAGTTCGCTAGAACTCGCTCCATCTATAAGCAACTTTACCCTTAACATCCTACATCGATCGGAGTTCGATCCCGGGATTGTACTAGCAATACATGCCTAAGGTTCACCATTTTCAACCCATTGTTCACAAAGAAAAATCCGAGATATAAACGAATGCGAAGCTCGTAATCAAATAAAAGCATTGCAGTATCGAGTTGACAAGTAACTTACCCAAGACGACGTCTGTTGTATTCTCAGACCGATGGTGACATGATTGACTCTACCTCTTACCACGATCTGCGTGGCGACTCCAGATTGTGTAACTCCACGACTTGCTCTCGGCGCAGTGTCTTCGTTGGAGTAGTTCCAAGATTGAAGCGAACGGTGTCACTCCTCCTCCTTCTTAGGACAATAATTTGCAAATTGCCTCGCTCGTGATGATAAAACAACGTTTAACTGCCGATTCACCGCTCCTCGCATTTGCATTCCCAACCGTGTTGGTGTCCGAAATTTTGTCCGGCAGGTCTTGGTATCTTGGCGGTGGCGTCGTCATCACATTCCTTGGCTGAAATCAAGAACTGGTTTGGTGCAACCTCAACAACCGCGCCCTGGCGTGCTCCTCGCTTTGTGCCATCCTGCGCTTCCGGTTGTCCTCCAGCTCCTTGCGCTTATCCTCCAATATCAGCGCCTTGTTCACTAGCTCCTGAAAGTCCGGAAAGGTGTGGGTTATGAGTCCCACCTGCAGTCCTGAATTCAATCCCTTCATGAATCGAGATTGCCTGGCCTTATCCGTTGCTACATCCTCAGGTGCGTAGCGTGCCAGCTGCGTGAACTTATTCAGATACTCAGACACTGATTGATTGCCCTGCTTCAGTGCCCTAAACTCCTCCTTCTTCAGCTCCATGATGCCTTCGGGCACATGGTACTGCCGAAAAGCGATCGTGAACTCCTCCCAGCTGATGTCCTGCGGGTGCTCATGAGCAGCGCAGTAGTTTTCCCACCATTCAGCTGCGGGTCCTTCAAGCTGATGAGAGGCATAGAGTACCCTCTCATTTCCTTCACACTGGGTAATGTGCAACTTTCTCTCTATCGTCCTCAGCCAATCATCTGCCTCCAATGGATTGGCATTTCCAGAAAATGTAGGCGGTCGTGTCCTCATGAATTCCGACAGCCTCGAGTGTGGTCTCGTGACCGGGTTGACTTGTTAGCTTAGGCGGGCGGCTTGGGCGATGACTGCTGCAGATTCGCATCATGGCATGCATTAATCGGGTCTGCGGCAATAAAGGCTCCAAAGTTCTCGCATATCAATCCGGCGGTCTTTGGTTGGGGTCCTTGTCCTTCCCCATCGATGTTTCGGTGAGCGAGAACCGCCCCCATTTCCTCCTTGGTTTCTCGAGTGTTCACCATCTGCCGATTGCTCCATGGTTTAGAGACGAGAGGAAATAAGAATAGACGAGTAATAGAGTACTTATGCAGGACAAAGGTATAACACAAAATCTAACTTTATTACTTTATTAATATCGAGGTATGGTTGCTCACAATGCCTATGGGCCATGCAACACATACCGATCACTCACAAGCATGAAAGAAGCAAATCGAACTAACACTCTGAGTCAAACGCCTCTAAGGTGACTCTTATTCCAAGACGCGACTCAACGCAGAGTCTCAACTGCTAATCCTAACGCCACTCGAGCCACCCCACCGAACTTCCCGGTGGATACACCGACGTGTGCTGGTGCTTGGTACAAACCTATCCCAACGATCCTCCGCCGGATGCGCCTCAGACTGAGCTCGGCCTCCACTAGTTCTCGCTGACCTCCACAGTTCGGGCTTCACTTTCACCGCTCAGACTTCACTTCCACTTTCGCTCGCCGCGGCTCTGCCAGGGCTCCTCGGTTCTGGTCGTAGCTCCAAAGATCGCTCCGCTCGTCCATACAGCGCTATCTCCGCCCCCAATCCTCTGGATAGAGTGGGCCAAGTACTCACAAGTGCGCAACAGATGAGCCCTTGCTCGCGTGAACTCGTCACGAGACCTCTGCAGCTCCTGAACCGTCTCGTCGATAACATCCTCTTGAGCGATGACATATCTGGCCAGGTGGGTGATCGTGGCATCCTCCTCCTCGATGGGCTCTCGGTTGTAGCGAGTGTCTCTACGTGGGTGGTGACGAAACACTGTGCCATCCAACTCTCTGGGGTAGGTACGAGCAATCTGCCTCATCGCCAGACGCGATGTCTCCTGAATCCCAGCGTCAAATGACAACCTCCTGGCGGTGATGCGAATACGACGACTCGCCCACGCCCTATCCCTAGCGTAGACCGTGATAGTGACATCCCAGGCAATATCCAGTCCTGCCCGATCTACAGTAGTCCCCCGGTAGATCGGCCTGTCATATCCTCCAAGCAGCTGCATCATACGCCAAAGCTCCGCGGCGTACCCTCCAGTGCGCTCACCAAAAGAGTGGATCATCCTCATCTGCCAAAGGACACTCACGTGAAACTCAGATATTTTAATCAAAGCGAATATGTGTTGAATTCAGCAAGGGGTATGAAAAGAGAGAAGGGGTAAGTCGAGATTGCATTATCATCTTGGCACATTTTAGCTTTTAGAAAATAGTTTTATCCTCACTACGACCATTCTAACTAAGGGCCGATCCTACGATCCAAGATGGCTCGATACCACCTCTGTCGGGACCCGAATTTGCAAATCTGGACCCTCTGTGTTTCAGCACTAGTCCAGGATCACGCTAGTGCACACAGTTTCAACATCGGTACATATCACAGACATATCCAACGAAATAATAAGTACTTTAATTAAATACTCAAACTAGTTGATTGACCTTATGGTCCAGTTACAAAGATACGCCTCGCAGGGCGAAGGATTATTAAAATATTCAAATGCAGCGGAAAATAAAATAAACTCGTGGCGCCAACCAATTTGCCACAGGCAACTGACTGGGCTCGCTCCCTAGTTTGTCGGCTCCTCCTGATACTCCTCCTCCTGAGCAGGGTTTGCTTCTTCTTCAACTGAAGTTGTGTTGTTGTGGGGTGAGTACTTTGAGCACTCAAAGAAGTCATGCATGTAATGCAATTCTAATATTCTACATGCATGGCTTAGTACAAAGGATAGGCTATGGTTCATGAGCGAGACAAAGATTTCAAATAAACAAGAATAGATTGCAAAGCAATAAAAAGAGTAGGAATAGTAGCTTTCACAAGCATTTCAATTGTAATTCATTTTTCCATCCTAAGTCAAATTCATCATCACCAACCCAAGCATTTTCCATCAACAATTCATTTTATGAAAATCTAACCCTTGATCAGTAATCACCGAAGCGATGCTCAATACTGAGCACGGCTATTCAATAGGTTGTACACTCTGCAGAGGTTATACACTTTACCCACAAGATACAGTCAAATACCACCAAGGCAAATAACCGTGAACGAAGCCTTTCCAAAGTTCCATCTAAACTCAAGATCGCTCGCTAAGGTTTCAACACCGGAGGGATGGTTACCACACCTGGGCCCCCTCTTGCGCCATGTGAGTTCTCATTCCGCTTCTCGGCCTCACACCACCACGACAAGACCAAAGAATAGATTTCCCGGTTTACTCATTAAGCCCGTCCCATTACGGAGCTTGTGGTCAGATGAGAGACTCAGTTCAAATGCTCGCAAGGTTAAGTCCTTAGTTGACCGAGGCAAGACTAACCAAGTGTGATTTCAATTATCCAAAACCAATAAAACCAAATCGACCGCCTAGCTTGCCACTCTTGGCCCACCGAAACAATCTTGCCATTTGCCCCAGTCTAAATCATTTTCCCACCCCAGCTTTACCATTGCACCACGTGCCATCATCAACTCAATAACACATGTCTCATTCACTAAGCATGTTCAATATCTCATTAAGTCAAGATTCACTTTGGTATTCCAAAATCATGAAACGTCCACGTGGCAGGGCTAAGCATACTACTTCGGTCTACTCAACCCATGTTGGCAAATTATAAAAGTCCAACTATTAATCCATATCCTAGGGTGACAAAAGATTCATGGCCTACAATTATATATGACAAGGTGGCATACAACAACTTAGGCATTTAACTAATCCCAAAACTTATTCAAAATCATTTCTATCAAATTAGCATGCAATAGTTTAAATCAAAATAATTTGCTCTAGTAGGTTCGACATGATCAAACACAACTTACCTTCAAAAAGTCTTCGATTCGGCTCTGAGCTTGCTCTCGGTCGAACCTCTCCTCGAAACCTTCGCACTTCAACGCTCTACGCAGAACGCAAATAAATAGCAATAAATAAATAAAACAGAGAGCAACTCAAGCCTAAAATTCAAATAAAATTCATAAACAGAAAGAGCTTGATTTTACAAATTTATAGAAATTGGAATCACTCAAATTGGAGTTAAAACGCAAAAGTTATAAGCATTTGAAGTTTCAAAATATATTTAAAATCAATATACCGAATTAAATAAATATTTTCTTTTTCGAAAATCAATTATTGCGTCATCTCGTGACACGTGTCGCCACCAGAGAGTGACACGTGGCCTCGCTGACGTCATCGTGACGTCGGCCGCGACTCGCTCTCTCATCGACAAGTGGGTCCCACCGTGACGCCGCCATGACGTCGTGGTGACGCCACACGCACAAAGGCGTCGGTGACAAGTGGGCCCGTCTTTGTCGGCGACTCATCGCGCATGATCGCGGCTCGGTGTGCCACGCGTCAGCGGCGTGATTGGCTCGCGATGCGGTGCGGCGACGTGGGTCCGCTTGTCGGCGTCCACGAGCACAATGAACGGCGACGTGGCACGACGGTGGCCCTCGGATTTGCATCTAACGGCGGAGGTTAGAAGATGGGGTTCACTTGTTCTTAAGGCGGCGTGGGCTCACCTCGTGGCCGGATGATGATCGTCCGGCCGGCGGCTTCGCGAAACTTCGGCGACGCTTGCGGCGGCGCTAGCTTTGACCGGAGACGGAGACGCGACGACGTCGCGCGCGGCGTTTCGTGGTCCTCCGGCGTCGCGGTGATGCTCCCGACGCGGCGCGACGAGGTGAGTTCGGGGGTGGCACGGGCGACGGCGGAGAGTGACCGGCGACGGCGGAACGGCGCGAAGAACTCGGCGGGTGGCTCCGGCAACTTCGGCGAGCTCGTGCGGCGAGGCGGCGGCGTCTCGGGCGGCGTGAAGTGTACGGATGGGTGCGGCGCGAGGTGAGGATCACGACACGGGTGGCGGCGCAATAAATAGCCCCCCCGACGTCCGTGAAAAGCGCGGAGACCGAGGCCCACGCGGCGGCGGCGGCGGAATCCGGCGGCGATTCGGATTGGGTGACGTGGCGCAACGTAGGCCGTCGGATGAAGATCGAACGGCTGGCGCGTTAGGGTTTTTCCGGAGCGGGCCGCACAGTACTCGGCCCAATACTGTTCATCCGGATTTTAACTCTTTTCCGATTAAAAATAATCCCCGAAAATAAAATGATTTATTTGGGGCATTAAAAATATCAGAAAAATTCTGGAAAAATTCTCATAAATATTTTAGGACATTTGTGACTCAAATAAAATATTTTCAGCAAAACTTTATTTTAACTTTTCCATTATTTAATTAATTTGATAAATATTTAATTCAAAATAAATTCAAATAATTCCAAATAAATCCAAATAAATTCCAGAAATTTCCAAAAATTCAAAATACCATTTAAATGCAAGGAAAGCAAAAATTGGGGTGTTAAAGTGGGCTTTTACATTCAAATTTTACACGATTGTATAAGCTCACCTCCTCTTCGTACAATAATTTTTTGAAAATTTTTAAAAACTTTTACACATGAATTTCACGAAGTTTACATGATAAAAAGAGTCATTTACACTGGATATGTATATATACACACACAGTCGGTGATATTCAAGACACCTTATTCGTTTTAAGGTGAAGCAATCCCACAATAACCTAAAAACAAAAACAATTGTATTTCTTTTTTGTTACAAAAACAATTTTGTTTCAATTATAGCAAGTAAAATTATTTATCAAAGATAATTATATTATAATATCTAGTCAAGTAGTTGTATGGATAAATACGCTAGTCTTCTTTTCTCTACTACTTTAAGTTGGTGGTCGTCCGTTCTACAATTTCTAATCCCCAAACTACCCCGCACACCGCTGCCCACTCCCAACCCTACGCTACGGACGACTCCGCCTGCGTCTCCTTGCTCCCTCACCCTAGCGTTCCCGCGTCTCCTTTCCTTGCCCACCACCGTCTGCCCGCGTCCCCCAACCCCCCGGCAGTATCCCTCCCCACGCGGTGATGGCCATGGCGAGCCATGAGGGCAACTTGAGCCCGGCGACTTGAGGGTGCGACACCTCGGGTCCATCCGGAATCACGACCCGCTTGACCTCTCCGCGACCTCCGTCTCGCCTCGGCGTCGGCGTCTGGCGCCTCTCCCGGTCGCTCCGGCCCCGGCCCGGCCCAAAAGGCTCCCTTCATAATATGCCCAGATCCCCGGCGTCATTTGCCACCACGCGCTGTTGTCGCCCCCCTATTCTTCTCATTGGACTCGCTCCGTCCGCCGCCTCCGTATGCCGATCTAGCCGCCGCCGCCGTCCCGCCATCCCGCCGTCGTCGACCTCCGACCGCCGCCCGCCACCCCGGAGGGCGGCACCGCCGATTGCAGAGCGACATCCCTTTGGCTTCGCAGTTGAGCCCACCGCCGCAATGGGTGTCGGTGAAGCGCGAGGCGGTCACTACGCCGGAGGGCTGCAGATCGGACGGCGACGAGGCGGCCTTATACGACCTTGTCAACGGCTACATGGACATGGACGGGCTGGACGCGCTCAACTCCTCCGAGGACCGGCTCGACGACCGCGACAGCCGCGCAAGCGACACGCGCGCCGGGAGCGCCGCGGAGAGCAGCGAGAATGCCAATACGGGTTGGGAGATCCAGGTTTGTGTGAATCTTCACCAGCTCCTTACGCCGCCAATCATGTCGATCTTCCTTTTTCTGAGCATCGATCGGAATGCATGCTTGTTTATGCAGGAGAAGAAGCTGATGCACAACCTATGCCAGTACACCGTCCCTCTGCAGCGCTACATTGCCATGATGGATCTTCAGGTAATCCGGTTTTAATCTAGGTCATTAAGGAGAAATACGGTTGATCATTGCATTACATATGAAACGACTGTCCTTTGAAGATATGGTGGTAGTAGGTAGTGACTGATTAGAACATTGTGCATTCCTTTTTCAGGAGAGAAATGAGAGGCTGTTCTACAAGCTCTTGATCGACAACGTCGAGGAGTTGCTCCCCGTGGTCTACACGCCCACGGTCGGCGAGGCCTCGCCAATCTACGGAGCATCTACAGCGCCGCAGGGCGTACATCGACCTCAAGGACAAGTGCGTGTTCTTTGTTAGAATTGTGCATTTGCATGTTCACTTTGTATTTGGGGTGGGGAGTAAGGTAAGAACCGCTGTCGACAGAAGTACATACATTTTTCAGGAAAGATCCTTGAGGTGATGAAGAACGGCTGAGAGGAGCATCCAGTCATTGTCGCCACCGATGGTGAGCGATTTTGGGGCTCGGAGATCCGGGTTGTCGGTATGATAAGTTAGCATACTCAACAGTTTTTTTTTGCTCGCTTCCTTGAAAGACATAGCTTATTTTTGTTTGTCGGAATGATATTGTACAGGAATGGGGATTCTGTTGGCAACCTGTCTTTGTACACCGCCCTCGGAGGAGTTCGCCATCACCAGTAAGTTTTGCTTACAATGTTTTCCCCATCGAAAACATGGAAGAATCAATCGATGGATTATTTTGCTGAATATTTTGAGTGGTTCATATCCTGGAGGTTACTTTGTTGTGCATGTTGGAGTTTAGAAGTGCTACTGTAGGGTCGAGGATGCGCCTAGAGGGGGGGTGAATAGGCGTTTTAAGAAATTCGATCGCTCACTAAACAATTCGCTCTAATCAACCCCTATGTCAAAACCTAATCAAATATATATGCGGAAGCGATAAATAGGTTTTGACAATTAAAGCCTAAATCAACTAGGCTCACTAGTGCACTAACTAAATTATGTCTCTAAGTTAGAATTGCTAAATTGAACAATCAATTAATACTAGGCAATTCTAATACAATCAAGCAATTGATAAATACTCAATAATGTAAATGCTTGAAAGTAAAGAGACAAGGGACAACCGATGTTTTTCCGTGGTGTTCGGAGACTTGCTTGCCTCCCTAGTCCACGTTGAGGCTAGCCCACACTTGGACCGGCTCCCGCCGAGCACCGCCTCTTTCCACTAGTCGTGGTTTTTCACGCTCGCAGTAGGCTCAACCCGAACCTTCACAAACTTCGGGGCTTCTCACACTCGAGAGCTCCGCGCGCACGACGCCTACGCCGTCTAGGAGTCGGCAACCTCCAAGAGTAATAAGCCGCTCCTTCGCTTGAACCTCACCGGGCACAACAAATGCGCTCCTCGGTGATCACCAAGTGCAACACATGCACAAGGACCTCCCTCAAGTGCAACACATGCATAAGAGACTCTCAAATCACTTCCTAATTGCAACACATGCAATTAGTCTCACTCTTAAGCTCAAGAGGCAAAGGGAGAAAGAGCAACACATGCAAAACACTCCCACACACAGCCAACACAAGCAACAACAGCCCCAAGCCCCCCAAGGGGGTATATATAGCCCCCACCAAGAAAACTAGCCGTTTGGGGGCGAAACGGGCAAAATCGGTAAATGCGGTATTACAGCCTCTAAGGGCGGTAGTCTGCCCCGACCTCAACGATCGGAACGACCATATATCCCAGATTACAGCCCTCTGAGGCGCGGTAGTACCGACTTTGCGGTACTACCGCTCCCACCGAGCGGTAGTGCCGGCCTCACCGAGCCAGCAAAACACGCGCACTGTAAAATAGCTACCGGCGGCAATTTCCCGGTAGTACCGCACTTGCGGTACTACCGCCCTCAAGCCCCGGTAGTACCGGCCAACACAAAACAGCAATACAACCTTCTGGAAAATACCTACCGCCAACCAATGGCCGGTAGTACCGCCCGAACGGTACTACCGCCCCAGACATGCGGTAGTGCCGGCCACAGGAGAAAATCCAGATTTCAACCTCCAAATCCATTTCTCCAAAAACCAAACTTGTTCTTTGAGCCACAAAGATGATCAACACATGATCATACACACGTGCAAAACACATTTGCACCAACATAGCTCATGCTCAAAGAATTTCAACCAAATTGCAAAAACACATTTCGCAATCAACTCAAGAACTATTTGCAAAACGTATTAAGCAAATCAAACTCGAGTTTATGAGATTAATCCCCCTAGCCATGTGAAGGTCAACACAAGACCCGGTCAACTTGCCAACACCCGTTGCAAGCCCCACTCACATGCTCTCGGAATTCCGGACTCATAAACCTCAGTATATTCGCACAACGAACTTTGCAAATAACGCAATAAACACATTTCATGCTTGAGCACTACTCTTTGCAACTCATGCAAAAGTCTAGCTCCAAGCAACAACAAATCAAGGTGCTTGAACTCTCTAATTGCAACACATGCAATTCTCTAGTTCAGAGCAACCACAAATCAAACTTCGACTAAAACCAAAACCATACGTATGAGCTCTTTACTCGCAACACATGCAAGCCTCTAGCTCCATACAAACACACAACATAAAATCATGCTTGAGCTCTCTCCTTTTGCAACACATGCAAAACTTAGCTCCAAGCAACACCAAGGTTTTATAAAGATGTTTTGCGAAACCAAAGCATGAAGCTTTAACTAATGCAACACATGCAAAAGTGAACTTCACGCAAAAGCCAACGCACTAGCTTATCCTATTTGCAACACATGCAAATCAAAGCATAACGCGAAAACCAAATGCAAGCAAGCATAAGTTTAACCCATTCGCAACACATGCCAAATGGTTAACCCTCATGCAAAAACCAAATCCAAATGGTTTGAGCTCGAGTGAACGCGGATTGAGATCACCAACACATGATGAAGCTCAAGCAAAAGAGACAACCCCTCTTAATAGCACGGCGATTAAAATCTTAGACTCAAAGACTACACAGTCCTTAGCCTATCTAATTATACCTTCGCCGCCGCGCACAAGCAATCCCCTTTTGGGGTCTTTATGATCATCACTTTGATACTCCCCCGGGATCTCTACTCGACTCCTCTTCGGGATCCACTCTTGACGCCCATCAACTCATGATGTCGTCCTTGTCCCGTTTTCATCATCTCATTCATCTTTGGACCTAACTCAAACATAACTCAAGAAACTTGTTAGTCCAAGATGCATGGTTGTCTCAATTATCTCTTGCACTCCATTAACACATAATAGATGCCTTTAGATCAATTGAGCACAACCTAAACCAATTGAAATGATTGTAAATGTGTCTTAAGTATAATAATGCAACACATGCGTAATTATACTTAAGAACTATTCATTTGTCCTCAATTAATCACGGAGCACCATCAACACATGATGAAGTGTTCTTTAATGATTAATAAGATTTAATGAACTCAATTTAAATTATCATTTAAATTGATATGAGTATATATTAACTACACAAGTTTTCATATACTCATGTTGATGAGAAGTAATGATCCATTATATGTAAATTGTATGGAAATGATCATTACTCTAAATCATCAACTATAGAATACACCCACATGTATATGTGCATAAATATGATTGACTTAGAGATAATATGCACATATTCACTTTAATCATATTGGAGTATATCCTATATTACCATGAGTATACTTATAACTAGGCAATTTAAATATATACTCAATGATTTAGTTTCTTTGTCTTGATCCTTATGTGTATCAATAAAGAATCGATCAATACAACGAAACTATCAAGTTAAACTACAAACTCCCCCTAAATATGTGCATCCATGTAATATATAGATTGAGAAACATAATGCACATTTTGTGGTTAATATAACGGGGACATTCATACTTTAACTTGAATCCAAAGTATGCAAATAATATTAAGATGAATATGCAAACATACCTTGGGTTTTCCATTTTTCAATGCGATGAGACTAAACAAAGATATTCTAAATAAACAAGTTAGTCTCGATATAAGATTTGTCATCAATAACAATATCGCATTAGGGGATAAACTTAATATTAGATTTGTCATTAATACAAGATTAGATTTGTCATTAATACAAGATTAGATTTGTCATTAACACCAAAACCATAACTAATGAAGGTTGAACTTACAGCCACTGGCAATTGCTCATTCTGATGGCTAATAGTATTTGCTGAACGGTCTATCAAGAATTGTAGCATAGCTATTGGAATTTAGAATTGTAGCAAATTAATTGAGACATGGGAACAATTGTGGATTTCTCTTAACATGATATGTTTAAAGTAGGTCGTGCTTTTGACAGACACCATAGTAACTTTGGGATCATGGCATGGGTGCAGTAAATTTGCTTTATCAGTTAGTGTGTTGTCAGGAGGGGAGTTTTCCCTCCTCTCCCTCCTGTAGATTCAAAATGACCGAAACAATAAAGTGGAGTCAATGTTAGTGCTTACTCTTGAAGCATGTATGATAAACCATATAACCAATTCAAGTGTTGAACTATGCATACAAATTTGGTGTTTGTTTCTTTTGTTGGCAATTTAGTGAGTTCTCTACAACACCTGACTAACATAATTTGGTTGTTATTAATCATTTCCAGCTCTGCTTTTCAATATGCAAACAGATAGGACTGATTACAATTTTTGCACTATATGAGTATATATATATGCACATTGGCTATTCATTTTATTTGATTATTAATGTATGAAAACAGGAGCTTATCATGGCTTCAAAGCGTATCCTCAAGGAACTGAATGACCTGCAGAAAGACCCTCCCACATCATGCAGTGCAGGTTCGAGTTCGAGTTATTAGTGAAACTATGGATGAGTAGACTTGAATATGATGTCTCTAGGCATGCATATAATTAATGCATTGGACAATGGACACTGTCCATTACAGTTGTCTATGCCATACCACACTATCTTTGCTCGCTCCCTTTTTCCATGTTTTACCCTAGCATGGCATCTCATGGACTTCCATTTGTACATTGTTTAGGTCCTGCTGGTGAGGACATGTTTCATTGGCAAGCAACAATTATGGGACCGCCTGACAGTCCCTATGCTGGTGGCATTTTCTTAGTGAACATTCATTTCCCCCCAGATTACCCATTCAAACCTCCAAAGGTTAGGGGCAGCACCATGAAAACCCTCACTTTTATTCACTTTGGTTGTCGTGTATTATCTGTGCTTTGGCTTGAATCTGGCAATTTATTTGTTGTTTCTTTTTATCCACTGAATTGCAAGTGTGTTACGGTTCTGCAAAATTTGGTGTTAGGGTTTGTGTCGAATATGTGTGTACGAGTATGGTTACAATTGGACTCTGTGTTGTAATAGGCAGTAGGAGATAGAGTAGGAGTCGGACTCTATGTCCTTGTCCCCTATATAAAGGGTGCAGCCCTGGTGTAACAGATAAACGACTAACAATAGTAGCATAGGCAAAGAAGGGGGCGTGGCCTGCTGTGGCCGTGCTCCATGTAGCCGGTATGCTGCGGTATTGTTGATTGGGGAGGAGCGCCCATAATCAGAGCCCCGCAGATGTAGGCGCAAGCCGAACTGCGTTACCAAACATCGTGTCTCCTTATGTCGTTCTGATCTTACATTTGTATCGGTCCTGTTTTTCCTAACAAGTGGTATCAGAGCTGAGGTTGCAATGTGCAAGATCAAGGTGGAGACACGAGGTTCATGCACACACATGGCGTCGCGGAAAAACGCTGAATCGGCGCAAGGTGGAGCATGGCGGCGATCGACGATTCGATCGGTGGAGTCGAACACTTCAGGCGGGAGGCTTGAACCGTTCGATGGGCTACAGTTGGCGGGGATTATCGGGCGTGATAATCGGGCCAACATCGTGGCCAGCGAGGTCAACGCAGGAGGCGGCGGCGACCTCGGCGCTCACGGTCAGACTGGCAGGCGACCAGACATGGAGGAAGGCCAGAGAGACCGGAGCGGCGGAAGCAGTGATGCGACCAGATGTTGCATGGGGGCGCTGCACCATGATTCTGTCAGTGAAGCCGGATCGTGGATACAGATGGCCAGGATGCAACATGTTGCTATGCACGACGTGTGCACAGTGGCACGCTGGGAAGCGTGCTCGAGGGCTAAAGTTTGGATCTGGTGCGGAAGCTGCCACCGGCCGGAGGCGCGGGCGAGTCGCACTGCGGCGCGGGCAAGGCGCGAGCAAGACAGCCGGCAGCGCATCTGCGAGATGCTGCGCGGAAGTCGAGGTGGCCGGGCAGCACGCGCTGCGTGCACGGGAGGCGAAGCGACGCTTGCGGCGATGCGAGCGCGGGCGCATGGGGGCGACAACGCGAGGGCCAAGGCGTGCGTCACAGCGGCCGGTGGCAACGGCGGCGCGAGCGAATCGCGCGGGAGGAGCAGCGGCCGGCGGCGCTGGCGATCCTTTGCTAGCGATGGCCTTCATGGATTTCGGGTCCGGCCTGCGTCCTCTTCACGCACGGTGAGGAGATTTGATCCCGAGCGCTTGGACCAACGCCATGGAGGCCGGCCGGCAGGGCGCGCGGGGCGAGGCTTCGGTCGTCGGCACGCGGCAGGGCCGGAGGCGGGCGCGGCAGGCGGAGCTTCGAGACACAACATCAGGCGAACTGGTCGGCGGCAACGGGGAGACCGAGGCGGCCAGTGCTTCGAGCGACGGCGGGCACAGGCCGGTCGGCGGCGGTGCGCTTCGTGCGGAAGGAAGGTTCCTTCGGTCGGCTAGGCGGCGGCGCGCTGCTGATGCGTGAAGCCGAGGAGCCGGGCGGTGGTGTGCGGCCGAGAAGCAAGCCGGGACAGGCTGGAGGCTTGATTGGTAGTAGCACATGCATGCACATGCCTACATGGTGCCATGCAGGTGCGGCTGTAGCATGCATGGGATAAGCTGGTAGCGTGGTGGGCCCATAACCCAATGCGGCTGTAGCATGCATGGGATAAGCTGGAAACCGGAGGCACTTGCATGAGCTGGAAACCGGAGGCACTTGCATGGCGCATCGTTGGGCGTGGAAGACTCATGCATGCATCGTTGGGCGTCTTCACGTGGCTTCTTCGGGCGGCCGCAGGCGCGTAGGAAGTCTCATACATGCATGCGAAGCCGGATCGGAAACCGAGACGGATAGAGGAAGGTGCGCTAGGGAAACCGAGACGGAAAAGGAATAATCTCAGGATCAGAGGTGCACATCCACTATATAAGCAGATCCAAGGAGAGCAAACAAACCAAGGAGCACAAGAGAATTTTTCAGAAGAGAAAAATTCAGATCTGCATAAGAAGCAATAGCTGTTTGAGTGCAGGTTTCAAAACAAGGCATGAGATGTGGGTTCTGAAGGAGAGGTGCTCAGGAAGGTTGTTGGTGGTTTGACCGGAGAGGTCAAACATGCTAGCCGATGGCGAAGTCAAGATCGATCTATGCCAGGAGGTGAGAGGATCAAGCGGTCATGTCAATGATCTGCTCAAGGTGGAGAACGGATTAGGTGATTTAGATTGGGGATCTCTGAGATAGGCAACAGATCGGGCGGTGCAAACTGTGGTTGGTAGGATTGAACCGACAAAAGGAAGGAACAAGCAGGTGCTGATGTGGCAATGGCTAAAAGATGACTCGAAAAGCAACGACAGGATGCAAGGGGAAATTCATGTTCCAGGTGTAGAGAGTACTGTTGTAGGTGGAGTCATGGAGGAGCTAAAGTTCACAGGGATAACATTGTACGTTCCAGAAGGCGGTGGGTCTGAAGCCAAGTCAGACTCATCGGGTGGCTTGGTGTGAGCTACAAAGACGGCAACCAGAGTCCGGGTACGCGGGTTCGACGTGAACAGGGACGACTTCAAGGTGACGGACCATATTCGTCAAGGTGGAGTTTGTTAAGGTTTGTGTCGAATATGTGTGTACGAGTATGGTTACAATTGGACTCTGTGTTGTAATAGGCAGTAGGAGATAGAGTAGGAGTCGGACTCTATGTCCTTGTCCCCTATATAAAGGGTGCGACCACAGTGTAACAGATAAACGACTAACAATAGTAGCATAGGCAAAGAAGGGGGCGTGGCCTGCTGTGGCCGTGCTCCATGTAGCCGGTATGCTGCGGTATTGTTGATTGGGGAGGAGCGCCCATAATCAGATTTGTTAGGGTTTGTGTCGAATATGTGTACGAGTATGGTTACAATTGAACTCTGTGTTGTAATAGGCAGGGGGAGATAGAGTAGGAGTCGAACTCTATATCCTTGTCCCCTATATAAAGGGTGCAACCACGTGTAACAGTGAGCGACTAACAATAGTAGCATAGGCAAAGAAGGGGCGTGGCTCATCGTGGCCGTGCTCCATGTAGCCGGTATGCTGCGGTATTGTTGATTGGGGAGGAGCGCCCATAATCAGAGTCCCGCAGATATAGGCGCAAGCCGAACTGCGTTACCAAACATCGTGTCTCCTTATGTCGTTCTGATCTTACATTAGTATCGGCCTTGTTTTTCCTAACAAGTGGTATCAGAGCTGAGGTTGCAATGCGTAAGATCAAGGGGGAGACACGAGGTTCATGCTCGACGGTGCCAGGAAAATTACTCGATCTGGTGCAAGGTGGAGCATGGCGGCGATCGGCGTTTCGGTCGGTGGAGTCGAACACTTCAGGCGGGAGGCTTGAACCGTTCGATGGACTACAGTTGGCGAGAATTGATCAGACGTGATAATCGGGCTAACATCGTGGTCGGCGAGGTCGTTATAGACGCCGCCTCGGCCTTCCTATTACAACACAGAGTCCAATTGTAACCATACTGGTACACACATATTCGACACAAACCCTAACATTTGGAATGTGGTATGGTTGGTCTAAATGTTATTGGTGTTTCTCAGTTGCCATGTTATTCTTACTTGAGCTTAGTTAATTATGTGGGATGCTGGCTTCTGCTTACTTGAGCTTAGTTAATTACCATTCACTGATTGGCATCCTCTGATTATACTATTTCTTGTTATTACTGTAGCCGAATCAGATCCATGAGATCAAGGACTTCCTCCTTACTGCAAGGAGGAATATAATAAATATAATTGTATTTCAATAATCAGCAGGTTTCCGCAACTGCTTGCCTTTTCCTTGGAGTTAGCAATTAGGGCAAAAATTAGCAAGTTGTGTTTGTAGTTTGCTACCTCCAAAGTTTGTTTTGCAATCATAATTAATGACATACCTGTAGTTGATCAATAAACAGAAACTTCTTTTATTGTTTTCGGTGATGTAACAATTTTTTTAACCACGTAGTAAAATACCTTAGTTATCCATGCCTGCAAGTTATTTTGGTTGTCATTATCCTTTTTGCTTAATTCCCTGCATATTCCAGGCTGCATGTGTACCTTTAGCATTAACTGGACGGGATATATGTGGCAGTGCTATAACAGAATCAGGGAAGGTATCTCTAATAAACACATACTTCCCTTTTTGGAGCATTTCAAAGTAGTGTATATCTTTGGTTTAACTGACTTCTATAAATTAGACAGCAGCTTTCTCTTTGCCTGTGCTGGAGCGTCTGCTTTTCTGGCCAAAACGTGTACCTGCAATTAGGGTGCTTATTCTTACTCCAACTAGAGAGTTGGCTGCTCAGTAAGCTCCATATATTCTTTTTTCTATGTAACAATCTTTCATATTGGCTCATTTTCTTTTGTGTTTTTTATTTTATCATGAGTACTTAAGCTCCAATAAAGAATTAAGGACATGTCTAAGTTAGGTCCATTTCTTTTCCTTATTTGTCTGAAAGTTCTTTCCTTTTTTGTTTATCAAACCAATGTTTTGGTGATATGTTTTAATCTGTATTTTCTGGAAGCTGTACTTCAGGAACGCTTGGGCTGTCGCTGATAGTCCCCACCCCCCTCGGTAAATGCCTAACCATACGCGAATTTCCTCGGTCTGTTTCTATTCATCTCATGGTGGTGCCGTTGATGAGTAATACTGGATTGATGGGCGTCAAAATTGGTTTGCCTTGACGCCATCGTTGGTGAATTTTTGGTGGAATTGTGCAATATGTTCGTGCCTTATGTTCCTGACCTACAGATGGGTATCAGGTATGGATGATGTTTTAGAGAAGTAGGAATACTTGGAGGGACTTCACTCGCAAGATTGTCAGTAATTTTTAGAAGATTAAGCAAAGTAAATGTAGCCTATGGTCGTTTAGATACACTATATATTTGAAAATGGCCTGGCTTCCTGATTAACCCATTGTTTGACTGAATTTGGGACTTTTGGGCTATTGGCAAGTATCTGTAACTTGACAGTGTGATGAAGAATCTTTTACATAGCTGTGAAGAGCATATGGGATCAACATTGTATTGATGGGCTGAAATAGATGCAAGGGCAATTTTACCAAATAATTAGTGATGACTCTGTTTTGAAGTAAGCAATGACAGTTCTGTTGTCATGTTTTGTACAGAATGTGAAAGTTGAGTAGCTAGCTTGCATGGTCACAAGATTCTCTCTTAAAAAAAAGCATGGTCGACTACCAGAATATAATCCAAAACTTGCTCCTTAATGATTTTATTACTGCTATTATCAATTTTTTTGCTGCTTCGTTCCATATGCTACATGTTAGTTTATACTACACTGCAGGTGCTTCTAACTTAACACTTTTCCGTTTATCTAAAATATATAAAGAAGTCTTCCATGTATAGCTTGCTAGCCATTAATTTTCGGCTACTGCTGCTCATCAATAAAGACTGCTCTGGAATATGTGCACGTCACCAAGCAGACTTCTCTTACCGGACATTCAACTAGCAGTCGTTATCGCGCGCCTGTTTAGTATTGCTATATAGCGTTGTATCTAATTCGGATTTAACTGTATAGCCCTGTCGAGAGCACCTTCACCGAGGACGACATTGCAAATTACTTTGGGTATTCATATAAGATCATCTATCTACTTGTGATGATGGTCTTAAGATATTTCGTTCCTGAGTTATTGTTGTTCGAATGATACGGCATTGGTTATGTTCTTGTATGGACTTGTGTTTATCAGGCAGTACGGCCCGGTGCGCGACGTGAGGATCCCATGCCTAAATATCATTGTTTTAATACCATGAATGCCTAAATTCATGTTGGAGAAACCATAAAAACTTATGTAATTTGGATACAAAGATGTTTGATCTTGTAGCACAATTTTTTTTTGTTGATTGAGCTTTATGTTTTGTTACCACATTTATTTTTCGTAGCAACGCACGGGCATTGAACTAGTATTATATAAAGCAAGAGTTTCTTTCCGCGTCATTTCATCAAAGTTACCCATCTTTACCACTGTTAATTCTCTTTGCAAATAAATTTTTTATCACAAATTAAAATTTTATTGTAGGACACAGACACATGGCTAATTTAGTTTACATATCAGTGGAGATAAGCATCGGCCCTCCTCGCAGACCAGAAGAAAGAATCATTGTACGCGTCCGCCTATGTACTCTGGGGTAGATTAGGCCGAAGAGGCCCACGGAATCTAACGACTTAGGGTGCGTTTGGTTCGCTGTACCAGGGTGAACGGAATGGGATGGTACAGGATAGATAGGTGATACATGTGTTTGGTTGAGTGTATGAAACCATCTCATCTAGGATGAAGTGGTACAGATACTCAGAATATTCCTCAAATATGCTGTACCCAGTCATTCGCCCAAATCCGCCGAACCATTCGGTCCCGAACGCGTTTCCTCGGCCTCGTCTCGCGTCCTATCTCCAACTCCTCGCGTCTCGCGTCTTCTCCAACCCGCCGCCACTCGCCTCGCCCCGCTGTCAGGATCGGCATGGAACGGAACTACAACGCCTCTGTATTTGGAAGAAATCACAGGGGAATGGAGTTGTTGAGAAAGGAGACTACGGAAGAACTAAACGACAGACTTTACTTGCTAGAGAAGAAGATGCTCCATTCAGCTTTTCTTCCATTAACCATCGGCTTATATAGCCTGGGTCTGAATTACATCAGTAAAAGTGAAAAGTAAAAGCGTCCGACAATTACCACAGTTCCGGCAACTAACGACAACTTCAGTAATTACTTCTTCTAATAAGCATCGTTGGTATTACTTAACATGATTTACTAACGCTATCTTAGCCGTTCACCCGATAAGTGAATTCGTTTCTCTGCAGAGTCTCTTCGCAGACTTCTTCTCTTCAACAAATTCTTCCTTCAACTTCAGAATTCCCTTCGCACTCTTGCCGCTCCTGACAACGCCCCCCCGCGCCCATCCTCGCCTCGCCCCGCGCCCCTCAGCCGTCGCCCCTCGCACCCGCACCCCTCGCCTCGCCCCGCGCCCATCGCCCCTCGTCTCGCCCCGCCCGCTCCCCTCGCCCCGCCCGCTCCCTCGCCGCGCCCGTCGGCCCTCGCACCCGCGCCCCTCGCCCACCGCCACTGCTTCTCTAGCGCCGCCGCCCGCCTCCAGATCTGCCGCTTGTCTCCAGTTCTTCGCCAGCCCTAAGGTTTGTGCCCCGCTTCTTCCCAATGATTGTTGTTCTGGTATCTAGATTTTGTTCTGTTCTTAGTAATTTTGCAGAGATTTTTTGTATAAAAAAAACCCAACAATGTGAATCTGGATTCGGCTTAGATAAAACATTCATATTGGTATGGCATGATTACAGATACAGCCGCGTTAAACAGTGTACACAGCGTCAGCCGCCAGCACGCACGCCACGTCCACCCTAGCCCGCACCGTGCCGGCGCGGCCTCCAACCACCGTCTCCTCAACAACTCTCGCGCGCGCGGCCGACCGGAGCACGGAGCTCTCGCGGGACGGACCCCTCGTGGCCGCGATGGCTGCACCAGCCTCCTCCTCCGGCTGGGACTTCACCTGGTGGCTCTCCTCTCCCTCTCACCTTCCCGGTGGCGACGTTGTTCTAGTCAGATTTGCATGTCATTGTTGGATCTTAATCTCGGTTTGTTCGTGTGCTTCGTAGCTTTCTTGCGCAGCGATCTGTGCAGCTTTTCTCTGTTGCGTGCTTAATTGTCGCATTACTACTGCTGCTTCCACCTGCGTGCGTTGTGTTCGACGGAGTGCCTGAAAGAAGCAACCGGTGGTTTTAGGCATAAAACAAAACATCTCTCCACCCATACAAAGGCATGAAAATTTGTGATGTAGATCACCCAATCCAGTGTCCCTAGAAGTGTATTACGTAAGTGCTTTTAGTTTACTTTTGAAAAAAAATCAGTGCTTTAAGTTCGTTTAGCCTTTTGAAGCGAAATAGCAGGGATAACTGATCTCTGATCTTATCACGGAGGATCCTTTGATAAAGCCACATGTTAAACCACCTGAGTTAGTGATAGACTGATAGTTTTGTTTCTTGAGCGTTGGCATGGCAAGTAAGAAAGCTGTAACAATCAACCACGGTGCTAGTCATGATGGTGTGCTAGCTTCCCGACCAAGCAGGATTCCTATTCTTAACACTTTTTGGAAAGTCTGGCAAAACAATGAGTTTACTGTTCTACCTTTATGTTATGAAACAATGGGGGTTTAAGTTACTGAAAACTTGTGTGAATTGGTTGTTCGTGGTCGTGGCTCTATTTTGTCAAACCCAGCCTTACCGAAAGGTCCATGAACTAGTGGTTATCAGGTTGATATCTGCTGCTTCTCCGGATCCTGTGCTCTGCTACCTTCACAAATTTGCTGATTTGAGATTCAGCTATTTACACACAGTGTTGTGTAAAAAATGAAACATACAAATTTAGCAATGATTTCACGCAGTTTTGTTACCCATCCTGCCCATTCGCAATTTTGCTTCTGTTGTTAATGATTCCTGGAGATATTTTAGGGTGCACTACTAACCTTTTTGTTTGGCAGTGACTTTGAAGTTGACTATGTATCCGAGAAACACGCATCCATTGTCTACAAAACGTTAGCTGTTGACAAGGAGGTAAAGAAGTTACATTCTACCTTTTAACATTTTGCCTGCCGTCCTGAACTCCTCATGTTTCCTCTTTGTTCATGGCATGCTTGTCGATAACTCTATTAGGTGTGTTCGCATTGCAGTTGCAGCCTGACAAGGTCAAGAGAGAGATGACTGTTTCCGGTGGCAAGCTTATCGTGTCAGTAAATCCACACTGACATTTCTAATAATTGCCTTTGCATTGCTTCATGCGGTGTTTGATTGAAACCCTCTCTTATTTTGTGAGTCCAGGCACTTTGAAGCAGTAGAGGCCCGGTTTCTGCGAGCATCGTTCAGTGCGTTTGTCGATCTTATGGTACTTGTGACGAAGCTTGTAGAAGAATTTGGTGCGAGCAAGGAAGGGCATTCGTGATGCGCAGCGCCATCTAGTCCAGCTAGCTAGTTCACCTGTGGGCATTCGAACCGTCTGTATCTTGTTGATGTGCTCTTGATTTGTCAAGCTCGAACCTACTGAACACAGGTAGCTGATGTGTTCTGAATCAAATACTCTGTAATGCAATCCATCATCTGTCATTCACTATATCTATAACTGAAAACATCTGGCGGCTATTTTATGCGATCTGAAGGGTGAAATATCACGATATTGGGAGGAGCAGCAACATGCTAAATGGCTAGTGTGTAATACATATACGATAGAGTATTGTATTAAAAAGGGTAGCAGTTGAGAGGATCGATCAAGAATTGAGCTTGCTATTGGAGATTTAAGTAGAAAAGTTGTGGGACGATCAATAAGAAATAGAAGATATACAGACCGGTGGAGTAGCCAGTATATGAAGAAGATAAATTCAAAGTAAGTTACCCATAATACATCGGCTTCCATCAAAGCTTATACATTAATTACATTTCTTAGATTGAATTTTTCTTCAAATTTCTATTGTCATTTTTAATGTTTATGATATCTTAAAAATCTGAATAGTCTATAAAATATGTTAATATATTCTTAAGCATATAAGTTATATTATTTTATATTGTAAAATTTAAAAAATCTAGCCTCGCAAATGTACAGACCACCCTACTAGTTTATTATATGCAACGAGGTTTTGAAAGAATACAAATATACGCTTTCCCTGTATTTAGCATGAAAAGATTATAATTTGTGCTGAGGGATATGTTTAACCGAGAGTTGAAAAAAAACGACAGTTGCTAAAAAACAGAGTAAAGAAAGAAAGCAACTTTACGAAATGGATCCCTTACAATTCTCAAATAATACAAATATCCCTCACTTGTCATTACAATTCCCACAAAGGTAGCACAAGACTCACATATTTACAAAACCGCCCCTCTTCCCTTCCGCCAACTCAAAGCCGCCGAGTTTGCCCAGTTCTCTCGCTTCCGCTCGTCCCCCTCGAACGCGATTCCCAATAACCGCACCTAGGCAAGAAGTCCAATTCACCCCCAAGAACGCATTCCGTGCTCTGAGGTAGCTGCGAAGCTTTGAACTCGTGGGCTTGAAGCAGTTCTTTCCCCGCTTGATTTGGTTAAGCTTCTTGGGGTTCTTTTCTTTTTCTTTTCAGGAGATAGGATGAAGAGGTTGGGCAGTTGCTTTAAGCTGAAAGATTCGGGGAAAGCGCAGACCACCTCGGCGACAGGTTTGGTCTTTTCTTGGGTAAATTTTAAGGGTTTTTTTTCTGGGGTTTGTATTTGTGTTCTTGGTTTCTTTCTTTTGTGAAGAAATGAGTTCTTGGCTTTATTTACTTTTTTTTTTTTTTACTTCGACAGCGCTTACTTTCTTTATGATAGTTTCGTTAGCTTATAGGATCCTTGCATTCCTTTCGTTGATGTTTAGTCCGCGTTGTTTGCAGAAATGACCAATTTTATCTTGATTTGTTCCTACTTCCTAGAAGTGTACATCATTTAAGTAAGATTCTTCATGTATTTTCTTTTGGTTTGTTTTTTAGAGAGAAATGTAGGATTATTGGATAATTCCTTTGCTTGTTCTTGATTTCTTAAATTCCTAGCGCAGATGACTTGTTTGTTCTGAGAAGCTTCGAGCTGTCTGCAGAAACGACAGTGATATGGCTCTAGATAGATTTGTGCAATTTAGTTTTTTGGGAGCAATACAGAGTTTCATATTTGATTCAAGATCCTCTCTGTTGTAGAAACTGCTGGTCTCTTTTTTGAGGTACGTTTGGTTGAAGCTCGCTAAAGATGTTTCCGTGAGTATTTTCACAGGATCAGATGATGAGTATCTAAGTTTCAGATTGAAAGTGGAAACGTTTAGCTTCTCGAAGCTCTCTGCTGCAACCGCTGATTTCTGTAAGAACCACGAGATAGGCTCTGGCAGCTCGAGCAAAGTTTATGAAGGCCACTTACCTGACATTGGAAAGGTCAGTTTGTGTTACTTATGTTAAAACTTAATAGTACTGGCATCTTAAAATGATTCCACCATGTACTTGTTAAGTTGAATGAGGTGATGTGATTATGTAATCATAATTCATAGAGTAAGTAGCCAGGTGCGTTAGGATTCAATTTCCCTTTGGCAAAGTTGGTCTGAGATCATCATTAGCATCTTCTAGTTGCTAAGGCCAGATTAGCTAGAAATGAAGTATGTTTCTCTTGCTTTTCTGTATTCACCTTAGATGGAATGATGAAACTGTTGAACACAAACACATATAAGTATATAACGTATATAGAGGGCAGCCTCTCAGTTGCAGCAGGGCATTGCAGTCTCCACACTAATACACACAAAATAAACCTGTATTTTTTTTGAAGGGAAACAACAAAATGTTATGCATACCAACTACCAGATGCCAAAGTCTAATTCTGGACTGTACCTGGATAGTTACTATAATTTCCATATTGTAACACTTCATTGTCAGTTTGAACCAGGTTGCTGTGAAGCGGTTGTGTTTTAATGCAAGCAGTAGTGATATCCATCGGAAAAATGAGTTCCTTAAGGAAGTCTACGTGCTCAACTCAATGAACCATCCAAACATTGTAAAGCTAATTGGTTGCTGTTCTGAGGGAAGCGAACGCCTTCTTGTGTATGAGTATATGCCCTTGGGGAATTTGCGTGAATGCTTAAGTGGTGAGTTTTTCCATCCTTGCACTCAATCTGTATTTTACGTATGATGAACTTGTTTTCCTATAGCTATAGGAATTGATAATGTTTGGTTGCTTGATTATAATTAGTTGTTAAATCAGGCAGGTAACACTTTTTTTTTAGATGAAGGAAGATTTTATTAATTTCAAGAACATTACATCAAGATGATACAAGTCCTTAAAATTTCTCCCGGCCTCTGCTAACAAGAAGCACGCAGCCCTTAAACAAAACAAAAAAGAAAAAAAAAAGAGTAGCCTTGATTGCTACCAGCCTGGATCGCAGAGCTCTCCCCCTTTTCATTGAATTGCTTAGCGAAAACATCATCAGAAATCTTCTCTGCGTAAGCAATCCGGCAGCCCCCTGGATTTCCAACATTCTGGGCGCCACCACCAAGAACACCGCGGCTATTTGAATCATTGCGCCCCCCAAAATCTTGAACGCGATCACGGACTCCATACCGTCCATGACCACCAACTTGAAATCTTGGGGGACGAAGACCACCACGAGCAGGATGAAATGGACCACCATAGCTGCGACCATTAAATCGATCGCCACCAGCATTGCCGTTCTTCCGCCATGATCGCTTTAAATTGATTCTAAAGCATCGTCGCCAATATCCTGCACATCCGGTTGCACATCGCCGAGATTGGACTCAGAACAAAGCCAAGATTGCCGAAGAGGATCGAATGAGCACGACCGCCATGGCGCCGCCTCATCCGAATCCTTCCCTCCCCCAATTGGAAGAAACCATCCGATCTTGCCCGATCCACACGACCGCCCAACATGGAGCGGTACGCCTCGGCCGCCATCGCCGCAACGGCGGCCGCACGCCTCAGAGAGAGAGATAGATCGACCGCCACCGATCTGCTGCTGCGATCGTGGCCAGATCCATGGGCGAAAGATCATGCATTGAGACTTCAAGGAGCTAGAGATAATACCTCGTATCCTTTGGCATTTTTCGTCATTACCCTCGAGCGAACCCTCGTCCTTCAAGCCGCCGCTTCCTCGGAGTGCGCCTCTACAATTTGACTTTGCACGATCGGATCGCCAATCTAGACATTGCTGAAGAACAATAATTCCCCTTCAAGCCGGCCGGGATCCAAATTAGCCGGTCAACAGATCAAAGAGTTACATCAAAACTGCTGGTACAGTTATTTCAAACTAATAATTCTTAATGTTTGATGGAAACCAGTAGGATACACAGAAAATATGCCAGAAATGAGATACAAACTCTCAGAGATCAATTATAGGGATTGGAGTGCAGAAAAGGGATACAAAATGAGACAAATGATTACATATATTTATAAGAGCAAATTTCACAAAACTATAAGTTTCTTGTACAAACTATTAGAAAAGTACAAGTCTTAGCTGATATTTCACAAAATTAAAGATTTTAGGAGAACTTATGTGACAAAACTGTAGGTTTTAGAATTGACCATTCCTTGTAACGGGTCTAACGGCGTGGACTCACATAGCAGTCTCACACACCCCATACTGTCAGTCTCGTTATAAGAAAGAGTCAATTTTAAAACATATAGTTTTGTGACACAAGTTCTCATAAAATCTGTATTTTATGAAATAGAAGCTAACTGTAGTTTTATGATAGTTTCTACAAAAAACCTATAGTTTTGTGAAATTTACTCTATTTATAAAAAGGAAACCTATAGAGAGAACCTAAACCAAAAGATTTTGATACATTAATTCTGATTTTTTTTAAAAAGTTTGGATTTAGCACAATATCTGACTCTCCATAGTTGGTGTTTTTGGGTAGGCAGCTCCACGAGGTGTCTTCTGTTGTGGAGTTTTGTGTTATTTAAAGCAAATCACTTCATTCATTTCTGGACTGCTCTGTTTGCCACATGCCTTTGTAGCATTTTTGGACAATACTACTATTATAAATTGGCATTCTCAAATCATTTGAATTTTTTGTTTTTCACACATAAAAATGTTGCTAGGTATAAGGCCGCAATTCCATTCGTGTTATGTGACCCATGGATGTCGCAAATCAAAAGAAAGAGGCAAAGGAACTTAGCATCTTCTTTGTAACAATGTATTAATTATTCTGTGGCAAGTTATTCTTTCATTCAATTTGATCTGTATAATTTTGTAGAAATTTAATGTTTGTCGATGTTCTCTATAGAATTTTGGTAATTATTAGCTGTAGTTTTTTTTGTTTTAGTGAGTGTGAAGTCTCAAGTTTTGTTAATAAAGGAGCTGAACTGTTGTAGATGAAAAGATAGACTTGGATTGGGTCACAAGAATGAAGATTGCCCTTGGTGCAGCGAGGGGTCTGGAGCAACTCCATCTTAAAGCCAATCCACCAATCATTCACAGGGACTTTAAGTCAACCAACATTTTATTAGACAAGGACTTTCAGCCGAAGGTTTCTGATTTTGGGATTGCTAAAATTGCTCCAACTGGTGATGAGCTTGTTGCAGCAACAGCCGCACTGAAGGGAACACCTGGATATATTGCACCTGAGTCTTTGCATTCATCCCTATCGATTAGGTCAGATATATACAGTTTTGGAGTGGTGCTCTTGGAGATCATTACTGGAAGGAAAGCCATTGATTTGACAAGACCAGATGAAGAACAGAGTCTAGCTTGTTGGGTATGCTTCTTGTTTCCAGCAATATGGTTAGCTTTAGGTTTCTCCTCATCTTATAACTTGTTGGCTTTTTCCCTTGTGACATTGAAGAGCAAGTTTTGGAGTAGTGGCTCATTTGAGCTTCTTGGAAACACAGCTAATATATGGATGGTCTTTTCTGGGCACAACGGTGATATTTAAACTGATGGACATATGGATATATTGGGATTTATGTGACAATTGTCTGAAGTTGAATAATATATCTGAGAGAGTTGTTTGGTATCTTCCACTCTATGTTTTGTCATTGGCTTGGAAATGTGCTACAACTTTGGGTGCGTTACTTTATAGCAAGTACCCGATGTCCTAACTTCTCCCTAGATTATAATTTCAGAAACATTACCTTTTGCAGGCAAGAGACGAGTTAAATGACCAAAAGAACTGTCAGGAACTAGTTGACGCAAGGTTGCGTGGGCGTGTGTCTGTGGATGTGCTCTCCATGGCTCTTGCCGTGGCGAAGAAGTGCATTGTGGTAGATGGTGTTTATCGACCTGGGATTCAAGACGTTATTGAAGGTCTTCTCGATGTAATCTCCAAATCTCGTGACCACCAAGCGTCTTCATCCGCTTCATCGACTATTTGCCACGGAGTTCGAATTCATGAAACATGAGGCCACCATATCGTCAGTACTCAGTACCTGTTAGACTTGGTCATCCTATCTTCAACCTCATGCTGTAGTAGATGAAAGGGCAAATGCAGAAAACAGAAGAAAAACTTCTCACATGGGAAACATCAGATCAGAAACCCAGTAGTGTTTCTGTGAAAGGATGCAGCAGTGTCTTTGCACTTTAGTAGCATGAAAAATGCAATCTATATACCGTGGACTGCAGAGGACATGAAAAATCTTGTTGCATAGGAAGTTGCTGCTCTTTGGTAAAATAGGCAAGTCATGCTTGTTAAGGTCCACCCTTTTTGTGAGGATGATGCTCATAAGAAAATTTTTGTTGTCTTTTCTCAAGGCAAGCCTGAAAGCTTCTAGTTAAGATAATTAACTTTGGAAGCCATAGGATAAATTGGACACATTCTTGTTGTAGCATAGTAGTCATGAATCTGATTTTTTGCGTCGTGGTCTGATGGAGAAATGTAGCTGGTGCTTTCTATGACTAAAGAAAGGTGGTGGGATATGAATTGCATAAACTGTTCTCTTGACGGTCAGCAATATAAACTTCACCTGACGCTAAATCTTCCATTTGTTTTTGCTGCATCGTTCTATCTGATCATGCACCAACTCTGAAGAAAAAGCAATCTGAATGTTTGTTAGGGCCGGCTGTGATCGGGTCTTTGTAAGACGCTGTGGGGCCACTGCCTAAAGGAGGGAGTCCTTCGGCCGGCTGCTGGAGGGTGGATCATTTTGGGTAGCCGGCTGTTATTAGGAAAGGAGGAATAGAATCGGAGGTTGTTAGGAAAGGATCAAGTTGGTTAGGAAAGGATGAGGGGGAAAGATCTGATTGAAGGGAGGTGTGCTGGAGAGAATAAAGAGGAGGACAGAACCAGGCGGGAGGGACTTTTGGCAATTGTTTCATTCCAAGGACAAGGCGGTGGCTCCGACAACAGCCCTATCCAAGGCGCCGGCGACGACGGTGAGTTCTTCAACGTCAAGCCTGCGACCCGGTCTCTGGCCGGGAACTCGAGCTTACGAGTTGGTGCATTCCTCTGTACCGACTTGTAACAATTTGGTATCAGAGCCTGACGGTCCAGAGAGGAGGAGTAGCTGCGGAATTCAGATGGAAGGAAGAGTTTCGGGTCTTGAGGAAGAGATGAAGGGGATGAAGGCAGACATCCAGGAGTTGAAGGGGATGTTTGGGGAGATGATGAGGATGTGAAAGGGCAAACAGCCGGCGGGAGACGAGAGGGAGGTGCAGGCGGCCGATCCTAAGGTCACAGACCCGAAGGCGGCGACCGGTGGAGGCGCGGCTGGGCATCGCAGAATGCATGGCGAGGGAGGCAGTCGTGTGGGAGGAGGAAGGCTACACGGTGAACATCACTCAGTGCGGCGTGGAGGCCATGGACGAGCTGAGGAAGAAGATGATCGCCATTGGACGCCTCGTCTTCCAAGGTTTGATCTGCCGGAGTATGACGACCAAGGAGACCCGTTGAGTTGGCTACGCCGGTGTGAGCGCTATTTCTGCGTTCATAAGATCAAGGAGGAGGAATGGGTTGAGATTGCTGGATTGCATCTTTCGGGGGAAGCATAGGACGTGTTGGACAATTGGCAGGAGGAAGAACCGTGGATCGCGTGGGAAGATTTCTATGATGCCTTCATCCAGCGATTTACGCGGCAGTCCAGCGCTGGTCCGTTAGGAGATTTGGCGAATTTCAAGCAGGAAGGTCAAAGTGTAGATGAATATGCCCGCGAGTTCCAGAGGCTTCTGGCTAGGGTTCCAAGGATGCGCAGGGCAGACCAGATCGAGATGTTTATGGCAGGCCTATCTCGGGCGGTGGGGGCTGAGGTTCGCCGAGAACGGCAACATGATTTGGCAGAGGCTGTCAGGGCAGCAAGGGAGGCAGAAGCACGGAAGGAGGCGTGGATTGCGGGCGAACAACGCCGACCAGTGCGAGGCGAGAAAAGGAGGAACACAACATGGGGAGCTTCCCCAATGGGTGGAATAGTCCGGCGTCAAGTTACCATGGGACCGGTGGAGCAGTGGTAGCAGGGGCGGTTGTTGGGGCGCCCAATGGACTGATGACTAGAAGCAGTTCGGTGGTCGGCAGTAAAGCACCAGGGGGTTCACACATGCCTAGCAAAGGAACAGCAGGTGGAGGAGTATCAAGCATAGGAGGAGGTCGGGCGGTGCCGGCGGCCAGCATGCAAAGCACGGCGGGGTCGACTCCACACCGATTGAGGTCACAATGGATCGATTAGCGAAAGGAGGGCAAAGGGCTTTGTTACAATCATGATTTAAGTCTATATCATGGTCACAAATGTAAACGGCTGTTTCATTTGGAAGTGGAGGAGGACAAGGAAGTAGAGGAGGAAGGAGAGGAGTTAGAGGCTGAGATAGCAGTGGAGGCCGCATTGTCTATGCTTGCGGCTGTGGGACCTAAACAAGGAGATACAATTTCTAAAAGGAAATTGAAATGAAAGGAAAGAAATGGTTGGGGCTGATTGACAGTGGCAGCACGCATAATTTCATTAGTGCATGTGCCGCCCGACAGTTGGAGCAAGAAGGAGCAGTGCGCGCGGAGGGAGGAAGCAACCAGCGGGTCAAGGTGGCCGACGGGTGGCATTTGCCATGCTTAGGCATCCTAGAAGTTGAGTTTACCATACAAAACCGTAGATTTGTAGCTCCATTCACGGTGCTACCCATTGACTCCTTTGATCTGATATTGGGAGTTCAATGGCTGAAGACTTTAGGAAGATTGCAGTGGGATTTTGGGAAGCTGACAATGGAGTTTGAAGAGAATGGGGAGGAGGTGAAATTGCAAGGATTGTGTAGGAAGCAAAAGGCCAAGATGCTGCAAGTCAGTATGAAGGAAATGAACTTGTGGGAGGCGCTTTTGGATTCATATGAGGATATCTTTGAGGAACCCCAGGGGCTGCCACCTGCTCGAGCCTGTGACCATCGGATTCCGCTAGAGGCTGGCACAGATCCGATAGCAGTGCGCCCTTATAGATATCCATATCGGCAGAAGGATGAGATCGAAAAACAATGTGAGCAGATGCTGCAGCAGGGCATTATCCGACCAAGTCATTCTCCTTTTTCGTCACCGGTCTTATTGGTGAAGAAAGCGGATGGGACTTGGCGGTTTTGCGTGGATTATCGCCGATTGAACGCGAAGACGATCAAAGACAAATTCCCAATTCCGGTAATAGAGGAGCTCTTGGACGAATTGGGAGGGTCCCGATACTTCACAAAGTTAGACTTGAGATCGGGTTACCATCAGGTACGCATGCAGGAGGATGATATTATGAAGACGGCTTTTCGGACACACCATGGCCACTACGAGTTTCTAGTGATGCCATTCGGACTGTCCAATGCACCTTCAACCTTTCAAGCCTTAATGAATGAAGTGCTTCAGGAATTCTTGCATAAGTTCGTGCTGGTTTTCTTTGATGACATCTTAATATACAGCCGGACGGAGGAGGAACATAGGGAGCATGTGGGAGCAGTCTTCGGCAAATTGCGGCAGCACAATTTATATTTGAAAAAGTCGAAATGCGCTTTCGCGCAAGAGAAGATTGGATACTTGGGCCATATCATTTCACAGGAGGGGGTAGAAGCCGATCCATCCAAAATTCAGGCGGTGGAGGAGTGGCCGCGTCCGACCACAGTTACGGAGTTGCGAGGATTCTTGGGTTTGGCTAGGTATTACCGGCGGTTTATCAAGGATTATGCTAGTATTGCGGATCCCCTAACGGCACTTTTGAAGAAGAATGGATTTGGGTGGAATTCGGCAGCAGAGGAGGCTTTCGGCAGGCTGAAGGGGTCTTTAATTTCAGCTCCCATGTTACAGATGCCAGATTTTTCGTTACCTTTTGAGGTGGAGTGTGATGCGTCAGGAACTGGTATTGGGGCCGTCCTCCACCAAAACGGACATCCAGTGGCGTATTTCATTTCATCAGTAGGAAGTTGGCCGAACGTCATCGGAAGCTTGCCGCCTATGAGCGGGAACTTATTGGTTTGTCCAAAGCGGTTCGTCATTGGCGGCCGTACCTATGGGGGCAAGGATTCACCATCCGGACAGATCATGGGAGCCTCAAATTCTTATTGGAACAGGCCTTAATCACTCCTCCTCAGCAGCATTGGTTGAGTAAGTTGATGGGGTTCGATTTCCGGGTGGAATACAAGCCAGGCAAGCACAATAACGTCATGGATGCATTATCCGGACACCGGAGGAGGGGCGCAGTCAGCGTATGATGGATATGCAAGACATGACCCGTGCGCAATGGTTAGAAGTGCTGAAGAATGATCAGGCGGTCCAGGACAAGGTGCGACAGGTCACCAGTAGCACCAATGATCTCAGTTCGGCTACCACACCACCAACCATTCTCTGGGAGGTCAAAGAAGGGTTGGTATACCGAGAGGGCAAGTTGTGGGTTCCCAGGACGTCACCTCTGGTTGAACTCATGATCGCAGCTGTGCATGATTTAACACATGAGGGCAGTTAAAAGGCTCTCCATCGTCTTCAGGTTATGTATTGGTGGGATCATCAGAAAGAGACTGTGCGAGAGTTTGTTGCGAGATGTGTCATATGTCAGCAGCATAAAGCAAGTACCCAAGCTCCAGCCGGTCTTCTGCAACCGCTCAACATTCCTCATCAAGTCTGGGCGGACATTTCAATGGATTTTATTACTGATCTTCCGAAATCCCAAGGTAAAACAGCCTTATTGGTCGTGGTCGACCGCCTCTCCAAATATGCACATTTCCTTCCTCTCACTAGGCCGGCCACAGCAGTAGCAGTCGCCAAGTTATTTTTTGATCAGATTGTGAGGTTACACGGGTTACCGGAGTCCATTGTTTCGGATCGCGATCCAGTGTTCCTTAGTGCCTTTTGGCAAGGACTCTTTAAGAGGAGTGGTACAACCTTGTTGCTTTCCACGGCATATCATCCGCAGACGGATGGACAAACAGAATTGGTGAACAGGACTATTGAGATGTATTTAAGGTGTCTGGCGGCAGCAAATCCCTCTTCTTGGGCGCAATGGGTTCCCTGGGCAGAATACTGTTATAATACATCCTTCCATTCTGCCCATCGGCTCACGCCATTTGAATTGGTATATGGACGAGCGCCCCCTCCGCTGCTTCCAGATCAACAGGGCTCCACAAGTATTGACTCCGTGGATTGCACTTTGGTAGATCGAGATGCTCTCCTCTAGCAAGCCAAAACTCAATTGTTGCATGCTCAACACAGGATGAAGCAGTACTATGATGCGAAGCATCGCGAGGAGAGGTTTGAAGTGGGTTCGTGGGTGTGGCTCAAACTTCAACAACACCGGCAGCAATCCGCTCGCAGTCCAACCTCCTGGTCCAAGTTATCCCCTCGTTTCTATGGTCCTTTTCAAGTCCTGCAGCGAGTCGGTGAAGTGGCATATAAATTACAGCTTCCGGAGAGCTCCCGCATCCATAATATCTTCCACGTCTCCTTACTGAAACGCTTCAAAGGTATTCCTCCGGCGCAAGCGGTGGAGCTTCCAACAGAATTACTGCCGACACCTGAAGTTGATCGTCCTGAACCATACCAGTTGTTGGCTCAGCGGTTCATTAATGGCCATCGCCAATTCTTGGTACATTGGACAGGGGAGTCGGCAGATGAGGCGACATGGATGGATGCCATTGTTCTTCGGCGTTCATTTCCGGATTGTAAGCTTGAGGACAAGCTTAGTTTCGAGGGAGGGAGTGATGTTAGGGCCGGCTGTGATCGGGTCTTGCCTTGCTGATCCTTGCGACTTGCTTTTGTGTGCCATGCTGATGAACGTGGGTCAGTCTTGAATTCTCGATGTATTCCCAGTAGGAGTAGATTTCGACTCACGCCACGCGTCTTTGCTATGCTCCCCAGCCGATCGAGGGAGGCCCCCGGCCGCAATGCATGGGCTACTGCTCAATAGATCGTATTATCAATTCCACTAGTATAACTAGTATTAATTAGTATCAAAACAGTATGACTAGTATTAATTAGTATCAAGCTGGTGTAACCGATATGAAGACCGGTACGATACATAGTGCTACTTCGTGCTAGTTTATAGGCTAAAATAGCACATACCAACAATTTTTTTTGAAGACAGCATGGCTGTGAATTATATTAGATAAGGAAGAAAGGAGAGTACATGGCGCAGGAGGCTACGCCCGGAGAATTACATTGTACAAAAGGGTCGAAGAGGAAGGAGAGATTTAGAGAAAAACTAGTTGAAATTACAGATGAGAAGCTAGTCGATCAACTAAGCGTTTTAGATGAGATGCACCCGCAAAAGTCCATATCGCGACGTCTTCTTTGATGGATTGGAGTATGTCCTCATTGGTCTTGCAATCATCTCGAAATACTCTATTATTTCGCTCCTTCCACCACCGCCAGCAAACTAAGGTGATCAGAGTTGTAACGCCTTTGCGAGGCCCCGCGTGGCAGTTCATGAGATGCAGGCACCAATGTTTAAAGTTGGCGTTTTCGCCCCAACAACCTGGGAGGAGCTGAGGTAATCGCAACCATGTGGCAATAGCTGCCCATAGTTGCTTGACTTTTGAACATTCCAAGAACAAATGACAGCTAGTTTCGGACTTGATAGCACATTGGACAAAAATATTGGTTTGGCCACCCCTCTCTTTGAAGTCGTTATGCCGTCCATAGTCGGTTATGGAGAGCCACCACATAAATATTTTGCATCGCAATGAGCCCATGTTGGCCAAACCGCAGATGGAAAGGTGAGTAAGTGCTTCCGGAGAAGCGCATATTGTACCGATGAGGCCGAGTAAATTCCGTTGGAAGTGTGCATCCAAGTTATACTATCCGGATCTCGTGTCAGAATTGAACAGACTGTAGTCTGATCCATAGGTTGACGTACTGTAGAAGAAGGTGGGGTGTTAGGTTGTGTCTGATGTCCCGGATCCAGTTGTTGTTTGATAGGGCATCGGCCACAGAACGTGACTTTCTCCTGGAGTGGTTGAAGAGGTCCGGCGCATATTGAGATGGGGCCGTCCCTTCCAGCCATCTGTCTGTCCAGAAGGTGGCCGTTTGACCATTTCCGATGGTAACTTTGGTAGCTGCGGAGAAAAGTTGTAAATCAGTTCGATCACATGGAGTCCATTGCCCTGTCCATGGTCTATCCGGATCCTCCATCTCGAGCCAAAGCGCCGGATACGCAGCGCTCTTGCAAACTGTTGAGGTCAAGAATGCCGAGCCCCCATGTTGTAGGGCCGATAAACCGTTGTCCACCGTACCTTGCAATTCCTCCGTGGATTTCCCATTTCGCCCATAAGAATTTTCTTCGAGCTTGTCGAGGTCTCTGATTAATTTTTGGGTGGCCCGATCATTGTCGAGAGGTATATTGGAAGTGAAGTGAGGACTGATTTTACTAAGATCAGTCGGCGGCCCCCCATAGAGAGATGTTGCGCCTGCCAACCCGCTAGACGTCGCGCCGCTTTGTCAAGGATGTACTGCAGGTTTGCGCGGCGTAGGCGAGCAATAGTTAGAGGCATTCCCAGGTATTTGAATGGGAATCTCGATATTGCTCCAGTGAAAGGTTGCAGGGTGTTTTGGAGTGTTTGATCGTGGCATCTGATTGGTGCTACAGAGCTTTTTTGCATGTTGACTCGGAGGCCCGATGCTTCCCCGAAGAGAGCAAGAATGTCGATGACCACTTGAAACTCATCTTTAACCGGGTTGAGGAATAGCACTGCATCATCCGCGTATAGGGAGAGACGAAGCGAGGGGCTACAACCTTTCAGCGGTGATAGAATGCCGTCCTGCGTGGCCTTGGCAAGTATGTAATGCAAGGGGTCAATGGCTAGCAGGAAGAGGTAAGGCGATAGGGGGTCTCCTTGTCTTAGCCCACGTCGATGGAAGATCTGAGGTCCTGGCACTCCATTGAGAAGGACCGATGAGGATGACGTCGCAAAAGAAATTGATATCCATTCTCTCCATCTTGGTCCGAAACCACGTGCTTGCAACAGGTCAAGCAAGTATTCCCATGAGACCGAGTCAAAAGCTTTTTCGATGTCGAGCTTAAGCGTTAGCGTCGGAGTGCGGCTTTGGTGGTAGGATCTTGCGCGGTTTTGGACCCACAAAAAAATTTCTTGGATGCATCTTCCTTTGATGAATGCGCTCTGCGAGTTTGATATTAGATGACCTATCTTGCTGGAAAGGCGAAGAGCTAACACCTTTGAGAATATCTTTGCAACCGAGTGGATGAGACTTATCGGCCGGTAGTCTGCAGCAGTCTGAGCCATTTCTTTTTTGGGAATGAGGGCGATGAAAGCAGTGTTTAGAGTTGGAAATTCTGACGCTGAGCAATTCTCGAGGCATAGCAATACGCCGAATGTCTTGCTTGACAATTTCAAAGAAGTCTCAGAGAAAGTTCCAAAGAAACTATCGGGCCCCGAGCTTTTTCTCGCAGTAATTGTTTTATCGCGTGCAAAATCTCAAGTTCGAGAAAGGTGCGCCGAGGTCGTGGACATCGCTTGGTGGGAGGCGAGGTTTGCCAGCTTGACTACTTTTGTGCTTTGGTCGTTTGGCCCAACAGGATGAGAAATGTTGTGATAGCACTCGTTCCTTATCATGATGAGCATTGACGGTCCCTTGGGCGTAAATTAGGATTGGATGAAGTTCTTTCTTGGCGCGTTAGCTTTTAGATGAAAAAACGCAGTGTTTGCATCCCTTCCTTGAGCCAAGTAACACGGATGCTTGTCTTTTTCGAGCTTTTTCAACGTACCGCATAACCAAGCACCTTTAGTTTTAGGGCTTTCCTAAGGCTTCGCTCGTCTTGTGACAGTTCCTCGAGCTCTGAGCAAAGATCAAAATGCGAGATAAGGACACTTGCAATGTGGAACTGGAGCTTAGCATCGCTCAAGATTGAAGCGCTCCACTTACGAAGAGCTTTCGCTGTAACACGTAGTTTGTGTGCAAGACGCTTGAAAGGATTTGAAATTTGGGATGGCATTGACCAGGCCTGCTCAACTGTTTGATGAAACCCTGGTATTGATAACCATATAGCCCTATCGTCCACGCCACGGTACGGTAATTTTCGTGGCCCGTGCAACACAATTAGGGGTGGACATTTTAGACTAAACCGAATTACTGAACCTAACTGACTTACGGATTTTTCGGTTTACAGTTTTTGGTTCGGTTTCTATTTTGGTATAATTCGGTTTTCAATTTAGTTTTTTTCTTCCAGAAACCGAAATAACCGAATAGCCCATGTACAATACCACTTTTATAATGTTCTTTGTAAAGCCAGCAAACAATTCTCATATTCTAACATCTTTGCATATGTGTAGTATGTTCGTATGTTCTACGATACTTATATTGTAATGACCAATGAATATTGTGCGGGTTTATCTTTACTCTGTATTGCGACATGATAAGCACTAAATCTAAGTTACCTAGTGTTTATTCATAATTTGGTTAACCAAAAAACCGAACCAAAATATTCCGATTAATTAAATTCGGTTTTTCATTTTGGTCCAACAGATTTATTAGCTGATTTCCAAAAATTAAATTATTTTAAAACTAAAAAAACCAAAACAATTAGACTGAAAAAAAAACCCAAATACCCACCCTAGACGCGATGCCCTCACAGAGGGCGGACGGGCAAACTGCACTAGATTACACACGTCGGCATTGCTCGATCTGCTGCAGATTAGTGACAGGCGCTGTGCTCTGCGCACCGGAGGATCCGAACAGTCTCAGCACAACTACACCCCTGCAGTTTTACTGTTCCTCGAGGAAGACGAGTTCTCGAGTGCTTGGGCGGATTACAGATCGGCCTACGCGGTAGTGACCCAACGGCAGAATGCTGTTACGGCAAATGATACACGTCCGCCGGGGGCGAATACTTCTGACAAGAAAGCAAGCGATGCGGCGCGTACCGACGAACGTACAGCATCATCGCAAAAGAGAACCGGCCCCCTCCTCCGCTCCAAAGGCCCGGCCGGTCTGGACGAACGAATCAGCGGACGAAGGATCGTCGCCGGAGGGGCCAGCCCGGGCGGCCACCAAGCTCTCGTTTCTGCAGCAGCATTTGATCTTTTTCTTCCCTCGGCGTGGCACTGGCAGTACTCCTCCGTGTACGTCGCGTGGGCTGGTAGCCTCACATTCCCCCTGTTCCCTACAGCAAGTCCACCGCTTCCATTCACTTTTCAGCAACTTTGAACTGATCTTTCTACTCTCTTCTTTCTCCCATCTCCCATTTTGCTGTTTTACCTTTAGTCTCCATTCTCTCCTTGGGCTATGGATTCTTTTAGGGTGTGTTTATTTGTTTGTACCAAGTAGTACATATATGAGATAATTCAGGAAAAAAAGTTATTCATATATATGTTTGGTTGCTTAAATAGAATTTAAGAAATACTTCCTATATATACTGAACTATTCCATTCACCCAAAATAATAAAAACAAATGGTACATGACCATCTTACCTCATTTAATCTCATTCCACCGATTAAACACACCCTTACGGGCTTTGTTCAGTACAGGATCGAGAGACTAGCTAGCCTATTAATGTGTAACGTAATTAATATGTAATTACTGGAGTGTTCTTAAATTTGCTGGGAAGCAAGTGACACACGAAGAAGTGATTGCAAACTTGACCGGCCTGGACCATGAATCATGATATGGAGGAACCATCTATATATAGAAAAATCGATCATGTTTACTTAACCTGGGCCATGAATCATGTTGCGGAGGAACCATCTATAGAGAAATCAATCATGTTTAACTGAGCCAGCAAAGAAAATAAGTTTAAAGGGGACAGCTAAATTAATCGAATAAAGAACCTGCAATGCCCTGTTACAATTAATCTTCCCATTAACTGACTCTGCGGTAAGCACACCAAATTAATTAAAAGACCATTCTGAGACTGCAACGTACTAGCAGAGCACACACATGCATAGTAGTTCGTCTTATTAACACCAACCAAACTACTAATTAGAGAGAGGGACAGAGGCAATCGACAGCTGAACGCAAATAGCAGCTAATACCACAACACAATCCAATAGCCAACTAAAGATCGATCCAACCACACCCATGCACGTACGTACGATCACCACCTTTTCATCTGCAATATCGGGTCTGCCGTTCACGATGTCGGTCGGTCTCACGCGGCGGCGACGATCTCGATGACCTCCGGCTTGTTGATCTCGGCGTTGGGCTGCTCCGCCGCCATCGGCTCGATTTTGCGCACGCCGAGGATCTGGATCGGGCTTACGGAGAGGATGGTGACGGCGTGGGCGGCCGGCAGCTCGATCACCTCGCCCTCCGCGGCGGCGGCCTGGGCGATGTTGTCGGTCGTCGTCGGCAGCACGGCATTCTTGGGCTTCCTGTACCAGAAGTAGAGACCCATCTGGATGCAGCTGAAGAAGAAGCCTCCAACGTTGGGGTACTGAATAAGATTCACAATAATGATCAAGAATTAACACAAGGTTGTCAGAGATCTAGTTAAGATGCAGGCAAGCAATGCCGGCCAGTGCCTGACTGCCTGTCCGTGTTAAACTGTAATTACCATGACGTAGGGGTCCTTGGTGAAGAGGCCGTAGCAGAACCAGGCGACGGCGCTGAGGGTGAGGAAGAAGGAGAGGCTGAAGGGCATGAACTCGACGCTCTTGGTCTTGACCACCTTGAAGATGATGCTGAGGGGCGCGACGAAGACGGCCATGGAGAAGGCGAGGCAGACGCTGCCGAGGAACTTGACCCGGTGGTGCTCGGCGACGAGGTAGAGGGTGACGACGACGATGAGCGCGAAGGCCGCCACGTCCATTAGCAGGAAGTAGGCCAGGGTCCTCAGCCTGGCCTTCCTGCCGGCGTAGACGAGGTACATTAGGATGTAGGCGGCCTCGATGCCGCAGCCGAAGGCGTTGATGGTGAGCAGCGGCCTCGAGTTGGTCTTGACCAGCGCGTAGAAGATCCACAGCACCGAGCTGAAGAGCGCCACCACGTACGGCACCGAGCTGAACCCGCCCGTCGACTTCTTGCGGTAAACTTGCAGGAACGTCGAGCTGCATTCACCCGTGCACCAAGAAGAAGAGAAAACATCGTCAGATCAATCTGTCAGAACCAGTCAAAGTTTGCAACCAGATATCTATCTATCCATCTATCCATCTAGCTAGCTAGCTAGCTAGCTACTAGACGACTGATGCATCGATAGATCGAGATGACGCGAGATCGAATCTGAAATGATCGGCGAGCCCGCGATCGAGTGACAGGGACAGTGGGGACTTACACTGGTGCTAGGAACACCAGGAAGGATATGATGTTTCCTGCAGAGAAAAAAAAAACGACACCGTTTGTCATTAGCATTCATTCTTTCAGTCATTCACACACGTACGCGCGCGCACGTGTCCCACGGCGTGTTAGGTTAAGAAATTAAAACGGTATAGATACATTTGCAGAGAAGAGAAACAAGAACAGCTGGAGATGATCAATAGGCCAGGGTTTTGTTGGTAGAATTTTTAATGGTTTTTGATGTAGCTAGTGATCTAGTACACCAATATATGGCGTGTCTTTTGTTTGTTTACTGCAGCTGGTGCAATGCAAGGAAGGTGCAGACGCACGCCTCCCTCACTGCTCAACCAATCGCCATTTCAAGAAGGAATACAGTAGCTAGCAGTGCTAATGTAGGAGATAGTGCATGGCGTGCTGTTGGTAATATCAATGCCTTTAATTAATTCTAAATGCAAAATGGAGTTTTAGCATACATGTACAGAAATCAATCTTTAACTGGAAGCTTGCTAGCCAGGGGATGCGATGTATATATGTGTGTGGTCAGCAACTCAGCAAGTGTTTTGGCTAAAAGAGGGAGGTGTGTTAGGTTTTGGAGGTGTTTCCTGCTCTATGAGCTGCCTACACTAACACTTGCTAGGGCATATGACTTGTGTCCATCACTGCTAAATAAGAAAAAGTAGATAAATAATGGATACAGAAAGATCAAGATTGCTAAGTAAGAAAAAAGTAGATAAATAATGGGGACAGAAATATCAAGAAGGAGAGGGGAAAAAAGGATGAAAAGATTGTCTGGTTTACTGTGTGAGCTGCATGCCTAGAGACACCAAAGGTTTTGTGCTGTACAGTGCAGTGGCGCAAACTAAAAGAAAGGCTAACACAGACAGAGTAAAAACAATTACAACCTTGATTCGATTAACAACCAAAAAGTTTATAAGATAGGGAAAAAGGATGGAAAATCTTTTAAGTCGATCGTCATGTCAGTCAGGTATAAAAAAATCTAGCAGAGCAGGAGTACAGTACATGAAAAGAAACCACTAGAAGTGATATGAAAAAACCACAAAAAGTAGAAGCTTGGAAGATCGAAAGGGCACAATCGATCACTTAAGGGCATGCGTTGTACTTGGCCATCGAGATCATGGCATTTTTACCTGCAATGCCGGAGAGGGTGATCGCCGGGTGAGCCATGGACAAGAACCCTCCTGCCATTGCGACTAATTAAGCGGTTAAGCTGGTAATCAAGGGTGATAATTAGTGAGAAGGACAGGAAGAAGAGAGAGACTAGCTATCTAAATCCCTTCCCTGCTTCCTTCCCCTGAGACACAAGAGAAGGTAGCTAGCGAGGAATGCTAATGCCACTACAACTGCATGTGTGGTTTGGCCTTGGCCATGGCCTCAGGTTTATATAGTTGGAGCGCCTCCACTTTTGGCCCCTGGTGCTGTACAGTAATAAGTGGCCCACTCCCCGCTAGCCGCGTGATATATTGATATTATTCATCAACCACAACAGCATTGCATATTTGCATTACATTGGTGATTTGGTGATATCTAATCTAGGCTTTCTTGGGCTCTATTTTTCTTTTACTCTGATGTGTGTATGTGCGTGCGCACGTGTATATATATATATGTGTATATATATATATATATGAAAAATATTTTTTACATAGAAAATACCGCATCCTTGCTGGACAGGCCATGGGCGGGGATGACGCTACCACGTGGCAATTCAGACCAAAGCTTCTTTCGTGCAAGTACCACGCTCACGTTAGGAAACGGCGAAACAACAAGTTTTTGGGACTCCAATTGGCTAAATGGGGTGTTGCCGCACGTCATCGCACCATCCTATCGCTTAGTCCGGAGAACAGGACGATCGGTCAAGGATGAGCTTATCTCCAGGAACTGGCTGCGGCCGCTACGGAGGATCTCCACAAGCATGCAGTTACAGGAGTTCGTCCAACTTTGGCAGGCCGTCAGACAGGTGCAACTTTGTCCGAATGTGCAGGATAGTATTTCTTGGAGATGGACGACACATGGGGAGTATTCCGCTAGGACAGCCTACAGGGCATAATTTATTGGTTCTATTCCAAACCCTAACTATAGGATTATTTGGCACACCAACGCGGAAGCGAAATGCAGATTCTTCGCTTGGCTATTCTTACAGGACAGGGTTCTCACAGCTGACAGGCTTGCGCTCCAGGGATGGCCACATAGCGCTACTTGCGTGATGTGCGGGTTGCAGCTAGAATCATCCAGACATCTCATCCTGCTATGCCCATTCACAAAGCAGGTTTGAAGGAAGGTCCTGCAGTACATGAACATAAACTTCATCACCATAGAACAAATGGTGGTTGAGACAAGCCCTGCTGCTTAATTGGTGGCACTTAATCCGTTACTCAGTTGTCGAATAACAACGCAAAGAGGCGGATGGCATCTTCATGTATATCATATGGAACCTTTGGAAGGAAAGGAACAGTAGGATTTTCAACAATCTGTACTGAACCGTGCAGTCCGTGGCTAATACTACTGTCGGCGACATTTGCAATCGAAGGATCGCGCTAGCACTTGAACCTCGGTACCGTTGTGTGACTCATTTTCAAACAGGGTTCTAATTTCTTCATTTGTGCTTCGTGTCGCAGGGTCACCCCGCGATGGGTTAGGCCTAGGGCCTGGTTCCCTTTTGGCATTCCTCATTACCTTTTCTGTTTTCTATTTTTTTGCCTTAATCACTTCACCTTGTACTACTTCAAACTCTATATCGCCTTCTAGCTCCTTTCTTTAATGCATGGTAGAGCTCCTGCCACTTTCTTCAAAAAAAATATTTTTTACTTCCGGGTGTAGTTACTCCTATCTCTGAAATACTACCTAAATGAACTTGAAATACTCCTTTATCACTTTGGGTACACTCATATACTAATTATAAGATATTTCAATGTGAACCACATGAAAAAATTGCAAGGAAGTATATAGTTTTTAGTGTATTTTATAAATACCTTTTTATATGGACATAAAAAGGGGTATGTCCAAAAAAATATACATACCACCTTTGAAAAAAATGTAAATACTATCTAGTTAGTCTTATATGCTCGTATACTACGCGTACATACTCTCTGTTGCGCGAAATGCTCCCTACGTTGTGAGATACAACGTAGGGAGTAATTACTCCCATGAGTAGAAAAGATATATATATATATAGAGAGAGAGAGAGAGAGAGAGAGAGAGATGAGATTCTACAAACCTATAAAATTTGAAGATCAAAATTAATCACATTTGAAAGTTATGGCTAAATAAAAAAAGACAGATTAATGTACAAGTACTAAGTAGCATTTATTAGTCATTTATGTACAAATACGCTTAGTCAACTGAACAGTCGCGCGGACTCGATCGGTAAAACAAATCTGGCTGACATGTAGAATATGCTATTTTACACGTAGCTATAGAAAAGCATATATATATCCCTCGTTCTCTCTCTCTACACTCAGAATGCATGTGGTCATGCATGCTAGGGCAATTAGTTATTAATACCGTACCGATATCGGTCGGTATATATCATTTTGGCTTTTGAACTAGTATAAAGTAGTCATATATATTGTATCGGTCTCGGTACCCGTTAATACTAGTTATATCAGCTTCGATCGGCCATACTAGCTTTGATATTAGTCAATACCGGCCATATCGGTTTTGATACTCGTCAATGCCAATCATATCGATGAAATTGATAATACAGTCTATCAAACTATATATTGTATTTGATAGTACTATTATGTATTTAGAGTGATGTTATAAGTGAAATTTAGTGTATATATAATTAAACATATGTATAATTATAAATATATATTATTATATTAAACTCGAAATAGTACGCCGGTATAAACCGGCACTGAAACGTGCAATTCCAATAGCCAAACAAGTATAGCCTATGTTACGTTATTGACAAGTATGACACTCCATCCAACATTTTGTTGCGTTTGGAACGTAGGCAAGCATAGGTTTTTACTTGCCTCACAAGCAGAAATGTGTTATCACAACTCGAATTGTGTAGTTCATTTGTAGAAAGATGTACGGTCATGAAGAAAGACGCAACTAATTAAACATGTGGGTACGATGCATTTAACTAATTAGCGGTAGATAATTAAACATGTGGGAACAGAGGTTTTCCGATCGATGCATAGCCGGTTTTCCAAGGCAACATGCATGGAAGAGATTGAATTACATGAAGATAGTTGCTTCCATGCTTTTTTTTTGACAATTATATAAATATTAAAACATGAATGAATGGTAGATGTTGATTACGTACCTCTTTGCTTGTTTCCAGATTTTTACAACATGTATTAGGAGAGAAAGCAATATTGAAGCATTGCTCTTAGGTGAAACTGTGACCTAAGAAATATCATTTCCCCAAGAAGATCGTTGACTCGCAAAGGGCAAAGATACAGTGAAAAGTGAAAAGAAAAGGTACCCATATATAAGCCCTAAGTATGAACAGTTTAGCCGACAAGAGCAAAGATATTCATCGACTGCTGTTGGGGTAAACCTAAACACAGAATACATCAGCTTCTTCTATGAACACTGAAAAGTGACTTGATCAATAACACTACTGCACATACTGTCCTCCACTAAGTGACCAGCTAGCTATGACCAGAGCTCTGATTGGAGCCTTGGAGGAGAAAACACACGTAGTGGTGCCGTACTTGCGTACAGATTATTGCTTGTAATCAATCTGTGATACTATTTCTGAATACTATTCTGTTACTTGCATTATATAGAGTACCATTAGTTTTTGGAGAATGTATTTGCATTACAAGCTAATTAATGCATCTAATAATAGGGTTTTGCGTGTTTAATTTCAAGAAGATCAATGATAGTTCTGCTTACTACTAGTGATCACGGAGATGTACTTTTTGTAGAGAAAAATGTTTGATCATATGCATGAAAAGTCCATGTTTGAGATGCAGACGGTTCAAATTCAGATTTTCTGGGTTCGAAAAAAAAAATCGGACTTTCTCGTTATGCAGTAGTGTTACTCAGTATCTCTTGCCTTGACAAGGATCATTTCTCTCTGATCCTAGCAGAGGATTCATGTCAAGAAACAAGCTTCTTTTCACAAAAGAAAAAAGGGTTAAGAAACAAGCTAGTGTCTCCCTCTCTTTTTCCCAAGAGACATGGAATGCAGAGTTTGGGCCCCTTCAGGCTCATATCAGCTGCAGAAGCACATCACGTTATTGTCCTGGCTTGGAGTTTTGTGCATAGATGCTGCATACTTTCTGGCTGCATCGTTCCATATCCGATACGATTCATGTCTTTCTGCACAGCTAGCTCTTGATGAAGCAACATTGTCATGCAAGATGAAAATCGTGTGAATGTTTAGAAAAATGCAGATGAGTTAAGCTGGCTCTAGTGTCCCATTTTGCAAAGTAAAGCAAGAAAAATTAGTACATATAGTTCATAGTTTTCTTGTATACAACAGGAATGCTAAAATTTTTAGTGGATGGCATTTTTAGCAGCACTTGTTCAACTAGGACAGGTTCTGTCCATAGAAATGCGTACTGCTAGTCTTACTACTATTTATGTTGCGTAGAACCATCTAGCCCAAGAGGGTAGATTTGCTGAGAAGTGTAATGTAGACATGTTGCTGGCCTCCAGTTTTACTTGTTTCCAAACTTAGTATATGAATGAAACTCCCTCAATAAATACAAGGACACCACATGTTCTCCATCAATGAACACAAGGACACCTCAATGTTCTTCATCAATGGTGGCAACTGTTCATGAACACCTCACTGTTCTTCAAGCAAATTTGGTAGCTTGTAAACCACATCCAAGAGAAATATAACCATCGTTTTTCCCATAAATTCATACTGAACCATTTTTGTTGCTTTGTTGTGTGAGAATCTGGCTGATGACGAGTAGTAACTTGCCGGTCTCAAGTTTCTTGTTTCTTGAAGCTTTCTTGTCCATAGCAGCATTCTAACATCCAATTACAGAAAAAGATTGCGAAAGTCGATGTTTGCTTGTGTCATGATGGTTCATCAGGTTGTTGTGTCCCATATCAAAATTAGACGAGATGGGATAGTTAGTTCTTATCATGCCAATATTAACTAGCGAGTTATTCAAAAGATATGCATAAATGAATTCGTGCATAGAGACGGCCACAAGATGGTAAGCTCTGTTATCCTATCATTTCCAAAAATGCAGAAAGGACAGCTAGATCTGGAGATTCTAGCTAGACAGCACCTAGTTTAACCTTAGCGCATATATATATATATATATATGCTGTAAAACTAACTCTTAGGCAGAACCTACCTCACTGGTGTATAAAAACTACCAAACGTAAGTGTGTTTCTCTGAACCTTTCGTCTCCACTATGCTGTACTCAAGATAGTTAAATGTCCTCTTTCTGAAAAAAGAAAGAAAGAAAGGTTGTTACTAATGTTCTAGTCAAAGTTACCACAAACGCAGTTCGCCAGTTTTTCTGCGAACACGAATCCCATATCCTAGACTGGTTCAGGTTCGACGAATCCGATTTCGAGATTTGCAGGTTTTATAGTGAATCCGGTGACTATGGTTCTAGTGCTACCACTCACAACTACTTCTACAAGCCCTATTGGACCATCCGAATATCACTTGGATTTTTACATGATGTTAATTTTTCTCTCTTTTATTATCCTTCGTATGACCAACCGCCTCTGCATTTACCCCATCGTGAACCGGAAGACTGAAAGGTGTGGTGCTTGGTTGCCCAATACATGTTACCAATGGCTGGAGACGAGAGTAGGCGCACGAAGTAGCCGTCCACTATGTTGGAGATAACTTAATATCTCTAACTTCTATATCTATTGATTCTATTTATAGTTTGTTAGGAGTCAAATCTTCTACAACTAGGACTCTTTGGCTATATAAACCAACCCCTTGTACTTGTAATCTCGAAATATTATAGTACATTGTTTCCCGTAGTTTTTTCCATAAAGATTTTTCCACGTTAAATCTTTGTCTCCAGTTTTATACCGTGCATCTATCCCTAACACACTAAGCTCTGGTCAATGTGTGGCTTAGCCCAAAACTTAAGCGATCAGTTCTTCAAGAGAAACGATGAGGATCAAATTGTCACAATCTAATTCCTATGGATGGTGAAAACGAGAACTATTCGATTCAACAAACCCTATCTGGTGTGGAGGAATCTTTCTCGTACGTGGCTAACATATTTGCTTGAGAAGCAAACATCTGGACCAAAACACATGCATACTCACTAGAAAATGACCAAAGGAAAGCATGAATTGACCAAGGGGCTATATATACTGATCATGGCGTCATGCACCTCCTCCATGCATGCTGATCTGGCACTGGCAGTCCACGGCAGCAAGCATGGGCGCCACCCCTCAGCTTGACCGTTTTGATTCCATGGCCGGTGGAGGAAAAATAAAGGGCAGCAAAAGGCACCACGGATCATTCTAGTTTCCTGGCACTTGGCAGGTTCATGAGGTATTATTAGCTTCAATTAGGATCTTAAGCCCATGATCAAAGAAGATCCTATGTTGCAATGCATATATAAGACTTCTTGGCAGTGGCTGATGAAAAAGAAAAATACAAAGAGTCAAGAGACGCTTTACACATGGTGATGATTCAGTTTAGACGATAGTTGACCAGAAAAGTTTCATCAAAGTACAGATATACTATTAACTTGTGGAGAGCCCTGCTCAACTACAAAATCACGCAAACTACACAAGGACAGCCACTTGTACGAGCCACTGAACTGGCTGAAGAACCCAGAACAGTCTGAGAACAAAACAGCCGTGTCAATTACCAGCTAATTTAATGAAAAGAACGAATCTTTCTGTCTTGTCACTTCTAAAAAAAATGACACCCCTTAACCTTTTGCATCTTTTCTGTCTTGTTCATGAACTCTTCTTCCTCTTATTGTTCTTCCGTCAAGAAGAGGTTAAGGCCCAGTTAAGCACCTTAACAGTGCTTAATTAGTTTCGGAAAACCCACAAGGAGATAATCAAGGGCAGCGGCTTTTTTTTTTTTAAATAAACGGCAAGAGCTCTGCCATGTATTAAAGAAAAGAGTTTGAGGAACAGACAAGACAAGGGGCAGCGGCTTGACACCATGCAGAAATCGCTTTAACCTAGGCAGGCAGCTAGCTAGTGCTGGTAATGCTGTACCCATTTTCCCAATCTTGTTTCACGCACGAAGATCCCGGGGATAAGAAATGCGCGGCCGGGCGGGCAACTTGGGCGGTCGGACCAAAAATTTGCAGTGAATTTACTAGTGGCAGCTGCAGTAGGGGTTAGGCCTTTTCCGCTTTCGATCTCATCCCATCTCATATCTCCTCTTCTGACCCCTTGCGTTGCGCATACCATTTCACCTCCACCCGGCCAGTGAGGAGCTAGCACATCAGCCGTATCGATCTCGCGAAAAAGAGCGCATCAAATGATTCATCGCAGATGTGTCAATGCAGTCCAAGCCATCATGGCATCAGCGTATCATTGGCAAAAGTTACCACCGATAGCATTGGCAAAAGCACAGTTCGGTGGTGTCTGTGGAATCCTCTGCATCGCAGAACGTACTGTATGTCTGTGCAGTCCGAGTCGCGATATGAAATTCGGGTTCGTGGTTCGCCACTTTTTCTCTCAATTTCCACTGCGAAACACAAACCCGTACCCGAAACCGGTTCGGTTTCAATGAATCTAGTTCACGGTCCACGGGGTTTGCGGCGAATCTGGTAACTATGGTGTAGAGTGTAATCTTGAGCTGTTTGATCAGCGATGGACTTCAACTCCGGCTTGCACCCATAGATACAGACACAAGGACGGGAATCCGGCCACCGTGTTCCCATCAGCCCTAAGAAAACCAACATTTGTATGGAGCCAGCGAAGATGCCTTCCCTTTTCTTGCACACACATCATAATGCAGGCGATCCAATGGAAATGTTTCTGCGCGTGTATTGCGATTTATCTCAGACTCTCAGTACTATTGGAAATTTCTGATCCAGGTGCATTGCCAATGCAGAGCTGATCTGGCCATTAGTTCTTCTTCTTCCAAAATGGCAAGTTGATGTGCATCTATGCTCCTCCAGGATTTCAATTAGTAGAGATTTTTTGGGGTGTCATCTTATCCTGTGTGCTACTGCTGTCGTCTATGTGGCCACTGATGCATTATTAAAGTGCCTCGTGTGAGCAATGTCGTCGCGTGTACGAGGTTGTGTGATTTGTGGTTGCTATGTCTAGTCAACAATTGCTTGCTAGCCCTACCAATCATAGAGCGCCCAATCATACGGGAACAGCAGTGTACACCGGTAAAGCATGCATGTGAGTTAGGCAGGCATATATACATACATACATACTCCTTTCTTCTTTCTTCTTTCTTTTTTTTTTTGAAGAAAAGGTAGACATATATACTCACCTCTTAAACTGATATGCTGGCTGATTTAGACCTTATTCTTCAGAGTTTTCCAATGATTTCAGGAAATTTAGTTGGGGCTAAATGTAAATGTGATCTAGCCAACTGGTAATTAAGGACTAGCTTGATTTCGTTTGTCAGATTAGGAATGGGTCAGTAAACTCTCTATTTATACATCTACCTAAGTTTACCTTACGGTTATATCTCATACCCAGACCTTCCATTAGAAATCACTTAAAGAAAATGTGGTGGGTATATATCTTTGACCTTACCTACCTGCCCTAAGCTTTATAGATACATAGAAGAAATCCAATGTGCACCTTCCCTCGTAATTTCAAAAGATTTTTCAGGAAAAGGCAGTCGACATAAGACCAACTTTACCAGGATATATTCATGAACAACTTATATACGCATTTTCCATGAGACCATGCATTTCCAAAACATCCTAATTAACTCCAAATTAACCCAAAAAAAAGCTTGACGGAAAATTCTCATATATAACCAATTAAGTGCTCTCTCCATATCAAGTTCTTGCCGGAAACTACCAAAGCATCTCAGGAACAACACCCATTAATTCCAGCTGCTTTCAGTTACTTTCGTGACTTGGATACATATGCATGCCTCCAAGATAAAGATTAATATAGAGCCATGATCCATTGTTAGCTCGCAGTCCCGTCAACATCAGAGCCGAAAAGGCAGGAACAAACCCAAGGAGGAAGCTTCGCATAAAAAAGCGGCCACTAGCTAGATAGGGTCGTCTTCTTCCTCGACATAGTACCATTGCCAGACAGGAGCTCCCTGTCTGACATCTGTATATACGCAAACACGTACAAGCTACACCTACGAGCAGCCACTCACATACAGGCCCCACCAGCACGCGCGCGATTTGTTCCGGACCCGATGGAAATGGAGAGAAGGGAGGAGGAAGAAGAAAAAAAACGAATATTCCATGTGCGAGCGAGTGACAGCAGGAATGGTATAGAAAACAGGGTGCAGAGTAGAGCGGTATAGGGATCGGGATTGGGGGATCGATGGGCACCAGCCTTGCATGCATCGGCCGGTTCGGCCGGGAAACCGATCTGATCATGGATGCATACATCATATATACGTGGTAGCTAGCTAGCTAGCTTTAATCGTTAAGAGGCAGCGGCTAGCAACCAGAGGCAACTTAGCAAGTTGCAGGCATAGTTGCGGCTGTATTGGGGCACGAACACTCGCTCGGATACCTTTGCGCCGTGCGTGCGTGCTTCTATACATCACTCTGACTCGGCTGCTTCTCCTTTTGCCCTCCCTCTTCCACTCCCACTAGCGCAATTTGCAACATAAATAAATAAACAATGCGCTTAAAAATTATAGAAATAATACGGAAAGAAATGATAGAGATAGACATCTGTTGTCACTTAATGGTGACATCTATGGTCACTTAGAATGGTGAGATGCCGATCGATGTGGTGTTCGGTAAGGATCTCTGTCACCGCCGTTCAGATTGGCGATATGTCCTCTATCGTCAATTGAAACGGCAACAGGCGATCAAGACTTACCTCCGGACACAAAAAATGTAAGTAGGGATGTTTTTTATTTCTTCACTTGCTACAGATGAATGAACTTTATAAAGGGGATCAGAATCTAGGCCAAATGTGCTAGTCTCTAATCCTTGAATCACTGAGAATGATCAATCTCTTTTTTCTTCTCTCTCTAAATGGAGCGTAGGCCGTAAGAATTTATAGCCATGAAGTAGCGGGAGTTATATCAAACCGACTCCTCTTCGCTTTCTTCCAACTGTCGTATGTCTAATTGACACCTCTTTGTTGTTTTTCAACTGTTGTATTCTACTGTGAATTGCCATGTCTTCTTATCTCGTACGATGCCTTCAGTTTGTTGACAACCGCCTCCACATGGGCTTTGAATTACTACACGTGGATAATTTCTTAATTTGACTCCTTTTGTAACGCCTTAGGAAGGGCTCGGAGACTACTCAATATGTGAGAGGTCTAGAACTAATGATCTAAGAGTGGTTGTGGAGCCCTGGAGTGGTCATGGCACACTTGAATGGTCGTCACGTCTTTGAATGGTCGTGGGCCAAGGGTGGTCGCTTCCTAGAGGGGTCGTGACCTGAAAAGTGGTCATGGTCTAAGGTGGTCACAACTAAGGATGGTCACGTCCTAGAGAGGTCATGATCTAAAAAGTAATCATGGCCTAAGAAGGTCACAACCTATATGATTCAAAGTGGGACCTTTAGATGTTTGATTAGTCAACGATCCTTGTTAAAAGGCAACAGGACTGCTATCATCATTTAAATTGGCTAGAGAGGTTATGTCACCATTTAAATTGGCAAAAGAGGTCACATCATCAAACGGTGACAGAACCTTGTATGGATTTTTCATAAATAATTATAAATTAGTTCATACGGATTTAGAAAGAAAAGGAAACACTCAAATTAGCCATGTATTGTATTGCAATGGAGTAATATTTTCCATAAGGGAAGGATGCTACAATTAGCCCTTTTTGTCACGTAACCAAGAAGTTCATTGTATGCATATAGTGATGTTAACTGATGTATTTTGTTTGAACAAATCGTATGAAGCCCCGCATAGCATTTGAATTTTTTAGAAAATTTAAATGTTTCAAAATTCTTGAATTTATTTTTTTTCAAATTCTAGATTGTGTCAACAACATTGCCAAAACTTTTCAGAATTTTTGAGCTAGATTGCCAATTTTCAAAAATCAACACAGATCTACACATCTAGATATCTACATATCTATATAATTATATATCAACACAACTACTGATCTAATTATTTGGGTTGCTAACTTACCCTGGTTTCAAAATATAATCTAAAAGGCTAAAAAGCTCACCTCCAAAACATGATTCACTTTTCTTCTCCTCACCTCCCATCTACTCTTTTCTCTTCCTCTACTCTCTTCTCCTTTTTCTCTCTCTCCTCTCCTCTTCCTCTCTCAGTTGTATAGTTTGAAATGGCAATAAAACTGGCCATGATGATCTTTTTAAATGTAGCCTTCTATCGCTATTTTAACTAACGATATATTCATTATGTCACTATTTCAAATAACAACAAAAGCCTATTGCCATTTGTAATGGCAACAGAGGGTGTGGAGGCCTCTGTCACCATTTTAATTAATGATTCATTTACTCTCTTCCATTTAAAATATCGACAGCTAGTGTAGCAACCTACATGGCCTTCTGTCGTTGGTTTAAATGGTGATAGAGTCCCTATCGCTATTTCAAATAGCGAGAAAGAAGATGTAATCATTTCGATTGACAACAGAGACTCTATCACTATTTCAAACGACGATAAAAGTATATTTCTGTCATTGTTTCAGCTCATTATTTCTGTCATTTTTAAAATGAATTATTTTGAAAAAGTCATCTTGCGCATTTTGGGCAAACAGCTAGGCATCCTCAGTAATGTTGGTACAGTCATGCATGCCCGTTTTAACCTCTCCCTATGTAGATTAAAACTCCAAGTCAGAGTAATTTGTCACGTTTTCGACGTAAAGAAAGATGGCCGGATGGGCGGAGTGCAGCTCGAGCTGGAGGGCACCACGCATGCAGCAGCAGATGCAAGCAGGCACTCAACAGGTCGCTTCACTCGCCTACCTCGCTGTTTCAGTCTAAGATCACTTGCAGCGTGGTCAGCTGCGGCAGCATATATTGCATCTAGGATGCACATTGCATACTGCAGGTTGCATTGCGTCACTGGATGATATATCTGATCTAAAAGATCTGGGATCAACTGATCGGCCATTGGCCCGTCCGTTCAGGTTCAGCTTTAGCTGTAGGCGACCTCACCTACCTTGATCCCATATTGATTCGTTCCCAACACTGTAGTGCTCTCTCTGACTTCACCGAGAGAGAAAAATCGATTGTACAGACATGTACAGCAGGTAGAGAGACGGAGTAGGTAGCTGTCACGCTTGCTACCAGCTAGTTGATGGTGTATAATGCGATGCGAGCCATCCAATACCCATCCACCCATCATTGGACGGTCCACATGCACGAAGCTCTCATTGTGAGCACCGAGGCTATGCATCCATGGGCTATGGCGACATGGCCTTGGCAGGAAGGGTACTACATTACAATTATTGTTGCTAGGATGTTTGTGCCTTTGCATCGCCCCTGTGAAATTGGAAACGTGACTGAATCATGTCCACTACATATGCGCTGCCAATTTCGATTCAGCTGCTCTTCGATCTGCATTGCATTGCAGCAGTGATGATCAGCTATGAATCACCTATCTTTCACAAAGGTATCGTACTGGTATCGGATATTTATCGGATACTCTAATCCTCTCCGAATCCCAGATCAACAAGGATCGGTGAAATTCGGCATAAAAAATTAATTAAAAAAGTCCCGATCCTTCTTCGGTACCTCGCGATCCTCTTCAATACCTTCAAACCCATAACACAAAGCCCAAATAAAGGGAAAACCCATTCCAGCCTATCAATGCTTACTCTAGAAATCTCTCTCCCTCGTAGCCCCCTTCTCCTCGTCACGCAGTGCGAACTCTAACGTAGCATCCAACTCCAAGCACCACAAATCGCTGTCGCTCCCCCTTCTCTTGCCGTCACCTCCTCCTTCTCTCACCGTCGCAAATCGCACCCTCATCCCTTTTCTCCTGCCGTTCTTTGTAAATCCCGCCTCCCCCCCCACCCACCTTCCCTCCCTTTTGTGCCGACTCCACATTCTTTGCCGCCTCCCCCTTCTCATGTAGCTACCACCAGTGCAACCCCCGACAAATCACCGCTAGCCCCCCTTTGCAGTCATCAGCTGCTCTGCTCTATTTGTGATATTCAATAAAGGTGAGTGTTGCTCTGTTTTCTTTAGTGCATCCTATCTGTTTTTCTTAATTAGGTTAGCCTTATACTTTAGGGATGGCAAGTGAAAGTTCTCAAATTCCAAATCCGTAAGGAACTGATAGTGGCAGTGATAGTTTAAATTGGTTTGCAGTTAGTTCACAAAATGAGAATGCTTGATTTCCTCTATAGAAGCATGTTAAGAGGTATGAACTAAGGTTTGAAGAGAAACCGAGTTGATGACTAGTGACAACTCTTACATTCTAAGGTATGAAAAGGAGAAAAGAAGGCAACGAATGTATAGTTTTCAACTTTTCATCAATGTAATCTACTAATTATTAGCATATTTATATTTTTAATACATATATACTAGCCGTATCATCGGATTCGTGTTTTTGAAAAATTACGTATCGCCGTACTGGTATCACCGTACCGATATCGTGGATGGATGATACATAGATGATCAGCAACCTAGAAACATCGGTTCCAAAGTAGGCAGGGGAAGAAATCCCATATGAAAACGTTGCTGGGCCTTTTGCATTGCAGTGCAGAGCTGCAGGCCAAGACCATTAACCGACATGTCCGTGTGCTACACAGCTCAGAATAACGTATGATAACTGTAGCTCAAGCTTCACAATTTCAGGTACAGAACCGAGAAGATACACAGCTGAAGTGGCATTCTGGGAAAGCGCTGCGTGACAAACCAAACAAAACATTTGTCGGAAACTGTTCCAATAATATATACAGATACACCATCCAAACCGGGAGGAAACTTGAGCCCTTGGGCTACTTTCTTAAAACACCAAATAAACACAACAGAAGTTGTGTCTGATGCAATGCCGGGACGAAACAGCAGGAAGCGTGATTAGAATTACACTGACCCAGGACCTTACCCTGGCACACGTAGTGAACACATGGTACTTCATTTTGGAACCTGATCGATAATCCGACTAACCACAAACTTCCGTTTCTTTTGCTAATGCGCGCCGCTCGTTGTAGCATGGCCGCCCCCATTAGCTTCCCCAGCAGCAGCCATTTGCAGAGCGATGCTGTCCACTGAATCTGAGGTTCCAGTTCTGTGACCCCAACTTGACTGCCTCGAATGCATGCCAGCTCGGCCTTCCATAAGCTCAGCTGGAAGGGCATCTCTGCTCAGATCTGGGGATGCATGGGCTATTCTACCCTCTTTCTCATCCAACAAGCCCCCAAGACCTACTTCCAAGTCTCTAATATCAGCTGCTGTCCTCGGTTCATCCCAAGGTATTGGTTTCCTGCCCATTTCCAGATCTCCAACAGGCTTGCCAATGTTGGGGCTCATGAAACCCCTAGATGCAGAGCGTGCTTGTTGTAGCCCTTGCTCTACTGTGACCCTTGCCCGGAAATTGTTCTTTGAAGGAGGAATAGGGGTGCAGAATATCTCTAGAAAGTTGTTCAGAATTCCTCTATTATACGGGTTAGCCCGCCGATCATAGCGGTACCTGAAATTCTCATAAGTTGTCTACAAAGGAAATGGGTATATGATTAGCTAGTGAATTGCAACTGCTGCATTTAGGAGATGGCTATTGAAAGGGACTAGTACTGACCTGGTTGGTGCTCATCAGATAAAAATGGAAGACAGACAGTCCGCCGACAAACCACACACAAAGAAAGCAGTAAATAATAAGAACAATTGAGGCTGGTGTCTTTAGCATTGCCTTCCAAATTGACAAATGCTCAACATCTCGAATCTTGATTATGTACACCCAACAGAAGGCAAATACATAGAGGCAGAGCAAAGTGGTGGTGAACACAAACATGTAGAAGAACCGATAATTGCGCTGCACCAAACATACTTACATTAGACTTAACCAATTTGAATATAAGCCATTGTAACTCTTATGTACATAAAGATCTACTCCAAAAATACCTGTGGGCACGCACAGGCAACATGCTTTTTTTAAAAAAAAAAAGAAAAGAAAAGTACAAAACTGCTAGAAACCTCAAAAACTTACCAGTCCTATGCATTGGCCAACCCATGGACAGTGATGATCAAACCGTTCCACACAGTTATTGCAAATAGAACAGTGTGAGCATCGAGGTGGTCGGTAAAGCATGCAGGTGTCACAGTATTTAATCCTCACACTGATTCCATTTACAATGACATCCTTTGTCCGAGGCAAACGAAATTGTTGTGGAGTCTGACCTCCAACTCCAATATCATTTCTCCCATCAATGCCTTCAGGTTCAGGAGGATGAGTATTACGAGGTATTATACCAGGGTCTCTAGCAGATGTAAGAAGAAGTAGCATCAAATCCTAGTAAAGGACAAAAAGCTCAGTTATATCTATACTTTCAAAATGCATATTCCCTAGAAAATACATGCAGAGAATTTATCAACAAAACAACAGTGATCGGTGCAAGATAAGGGACACACAAAAGAAAATAAGTTCACTTAGCAATGGCTAAGGATTTTATTACTTATCATAAGAGGTGAAGAAATGTAGTGACTGTTACTAGTATCAGTATGCTTACATAAATGGTGAATACAACCACCACTACCATCACTGAGATACCCCATTGATTGGGAAAGTCATTCATGAGGTGTCTGGCAACAAACACACAGAAGGTTACCACTGGTGCGATGACGAGGAACATTGTGAGAAATAAGGACCTCACATCAGGCCCAAATATAAACCTCCCTTGCAAGAAGAATTCCTGCTAAATGCAAAGATATACGGATGTCACCAGCAAAGTCCAACAAATCCGATTGCAAGCAATCACAGCAAACATAGATGTTTATTCATACAAACATTCATTCAACTTGAATAACAACAAAGAGCTTCCCCGAGAAGCTCTGTAAGCAGCACTTTTTGAAGGAGCTTAAGCCTATATTGAATTTAAGTTGAAGCTCACCAAACAGGGCCTGATGGCATTCCAAAAGGCCACAGAGATATCATAAATTCATAAGCTAAAGAAGTATATCTTTCACAGACCATTTCAAATTGCTATTTAACCCAACTGGCCAAATATGTTATTATCAAGCCAAATGCACAGGAAAGCAAACAAAATGCAATCTATCCTAAGGGCCTGTTTGGTAGAACTCCAGATTCCAGCTTTACCTGAGATCTGAAACTTATAGGTTAAAATAAAGTGAATTAAGTTTATATTTTTAGTCTAAAATGTAAACAAGATGATCCATCTAAACACTCTTAGGGCCTGTTTGGTAGAGCTCCAGATTCTAGCTTCTTCTGAAATCTGAAACTTGTAGACTAAAATAAAGTGAATTAAACTTATATTTTTGGTCTAAAATGTAAACAAGATGATCTATCTAAACACTCTTAATGTATTTACAGCTTCAGCTTCTCGAATCTGATGAAGCTAGAATTTTTAGCTTCACCAAATTCACGAATCTGAAGAAGCTGAATCCCTGCCAAACAGATCCTTAATGTACTCACAGTCACAGCTCCAGCTTCATGAATCTGGTGAAGCTAAAATTTTCAGCTTCACCAGATTCTCAGAATCTGGAGAAGCTGAATCTCTGCCAAACAGGCCCTAACACTCAAGCCATACAACAAAGCTCATGAAAATATTAAGATGAACAAAGTCCAGCATATCGGTTATCTAGAATAATTGTTGGTTCACTAGTAAGTGCAGAACTCACAAATTATGCCAATTGAAAAAAAAAGGAAAACAAAAACATCACAATTTACATGTCTGGGACTCATGAAATAGTGAACTATCGAAGTTGTCCAAAACTATGGTTTATCCGGTTATAGTTGTTGGTGACATCATTACTTGTATAACCTCAAACTTTGCACAGATGTTCATTTCATTTTCACCCATGTACTCAATGAAATCATTTCCAAAGTACATTCATTCTCGTAAGAATCCTCAACCAATCAACAAAATGGTGGATTACAAAAAGAAAAACTCCAACTGAAATATATTGAATGTCCTGCTCAAAGATAAATTCCGCTTCAATCTATCCAACACGCTGCAAATGTAAATATGTAATACCTATTCCACATTGACGATTGCATATGCTCAATATGATAAGAGAAGAAAATAAAAGGTAAAACCAAATTAATTGTCTCTTTTCCAACGGGGACCTACATTTCGTGCTTATCATGACAGTACTACTACACCGCAGGCATCCAAGTACACAACCTACAAAAAAGTTCAAATATTAATCATTTTCTAATAAACCAATTCGCCAGTCTACGGCCTTAGAAGAGCATGTCAAATCGGCAACGGAGCAAAGGCCTAATTCCCGAATCACACATGAAGCAAAGCCAGAAAGTTCCCCCAATTCGAACCCACATCCTCCAATCGCATCGCAGGAACTGCAAAAACGTAAACTGGGTACCCACAAATTCACCTAGAGTAATTTCCCAACCAATTCGGCAGAAAATATCAGGCAAGCCAAAAAAATACTAACAAATTCCATTTCGACAACATCTAATCGATCAATGCATGTAGTGTATTGCTACGTCCAGATCCAGATCCCCCCTACATCGAGAGAGAGAGAGAGAGGTAGAGGGAGAGAGAGAGAGAGCTTACGTTGCTTCCCCGCCAAACCTGGTAAACCCTAGGCTGCTCGCCGGCGTCACGGCCGCCTGCGCCGCGGGATGGCTGCGGCATGTACATGCCGTCTCCTCGGAGGACGGAAACCCTAAGGAACCTGCCCCCGACGCGACCTTCTCCTATACGATTGACGACCAACCCACCCACCCCTAGCACCTCCCGAGCGCAGCGACCCCGACGAACCCGCCGCCGCCGCCGCACCGAGAAACCCCTGGCGAGGAGGAGGGGAGGAGCGCTGCTGTGGAGGCAGCGGCGTCGAAACGGAGGCGGAAGGGGGAGACGGAGAGGAGGCGAGGAAGGAGAAGGTCTTCGGGGTTGAGCGACAGGGACGTGGTCGCGTGCCTGCTGACCGGCCGCGCGCTCACACCGTGGGGGCACACCTCGCAGTGCGCGTGTAGCAGTGTGATCTGGGCCGACTTCTACAGATGGGCCTGGCCCAGGAGAAATAACAAGGTTTTGTTGTTTGGCACGTGCTAATTCCGATTTCAAACACCTCCTGTAGAATTATTACTCTCTCCCGGTACAGTTACACGTTGTTTTGGACATCCGAACGGTTTTCAAAACAATATTTTTTATCACTAATTTCTATTATAATACATTTATAAAATCTAATTAAATTATAATATTACGAAAGCCCTTTTCAAAAGAAATATACAAATATGGTTTTCACGTATTCAATTTAAATATCATATAAGATATTGATAGTCAAAATTTCAAAAGTTTAACTATACCTATGTCCAAAACAACATATATTTACGACTGTGAGGAGTATTATTTAACATTTAACCTCTTTTAGTCTAGTTTGTTATTAATACCTACGGGGTAAGTCGAGGTAGACGATTTTAGTAGCTTACTTTGACAACATAGCAGATAGCAGTAACAAGGATAGATATCAGCAGCTGTTGCCTATAATCATACATAGTTTCAGACGCAACATGTACACCCGATATATTTGACACCCAATCGTCTCAACCAGAAGTTCCAGTATCGTAGGATAATTAGGTGAATAGAACGCGAATCCATGAAACCAGACCATAACAAGTGCACCACCATTGTAATTGTAGCTAGGACTGCCACCACCTTGGTAAGGGGGTGGACCTGGGCTGCCATGCATGTTATCTCCTGGGTTAGACTATCTCCAGCGAAGTCCTGTCCAAACTGCCATTCCCGTCACGATGGGAAGAGGCGTGAAGGAAACGGCGGGTCTCTGCGAGTTCCGCCGCCACGTCCGTCCAAGAGCGGGCGGAGCTAACAACCATGAGCATAAAAGAACGGCTAGCGACGGCGGTCATGAGCAGAAACAAATGCTTCTCATGAAGCGGACGGCGGTTGGAGTCTTCACCGGAATCGACGGAGGACGAAGCTGCGTCTGCGCGAGGTATGTTGTTTCCCCCAAATGTGGAGCGATTCAATAGCGAGGATGATGCGACGTTCACCGGATTTGTGGGTACATTTGGCCATTTCCCATCTGGTTAGGGTTCCCGATTTGGGTAGGGTTTCCGATTTGGTTTTGAATGTGCTTCGATGGGGACAGATCCGATTTCTCCGCCGGCGCTGTGAATTGTTGCGATCTGGTTTTGAATGTGCTTGGTTGGGGACAGATCCGAGCTCATTGATTGGCCAGTCAAGCAAGCCCTCGTCACGCATCTGCAAGCATGGCCACCGAACCAAACCATCTTTTTCTTAGCTACATCTGCCAAGTTGCAGCATACATTAGTCCATTTAGGCGTCCATTTCTGTCGGTTTAGGGTTGAAGTGAAGCTCCACTCCATCCGAAAATCCTTCCAAATGGCTGTGATGTCGAATGCTGTGTTTCTTGCTTTGCATGTAGGAGAAATTGCACTGGTTGGTACTAACCTAGTGCCAACCAACGTTTCTGTGAAGTCATTATCATAGTTTCCGAGCAGAACTAAAATTCTGGAATTGCAATTGTCGAACATTATTGTGGAACAAATACTGGTATACCATAGCATTGGTTTAATGTAGTGAGATGAAAAAGCAATTGTGGAACTGCATTTATTCAACATGTACTGGTAGTAAGATGAATTAACATTGCTGAGTATTTGATTCTGGGACTGTATATGTGGAACAACAACTGGTAGGCAAATGATTTTACATGTATGATTATTACAGTCTGGAACTATATTTCTTATGTACAATTTTAGGGTAAAAGGTTTATGTTTTCTTCTTCACGGTAGTCAATTACTCGTAAGTTAGGTTCACTGTGAAATTTCCCTCCTCAAGAAAGCCAAGGAAATCTTAATTTTGTTGTTTTTCCATCGAAGTAACGATCCGACTAATCATCTTGGAATGGACCCGATCATGACCGATCATTCTCATGGTTCTGTGAGGGTACTGATTTAATGGTTTCACTTATATAGTCTATTACATTGTGCCGAAATTCTGATATGAGGAAAAATCTTTTCCAAGAACTTACTATGCAGTTAAATCATAACTGCATTATGCTTATTCCTATTGAAGTCTAAACTGCAACTCCAAGTTCTAGACATATTTTTTGAGAACAGGGCTTCTAATTATTTTTTTTGGTATTAAATTCTCTCCACCAAGTTTAATACACTAAGTAAAGCACATAATCATTGGTTGCATGCATCTGTCTTCATCTTTCTTTTTTGTTTGAATTCATAGCGTTAGTTGGATGAACAATTCTACATGGTTGCAGACAAACTATATGGAGACATTTAACTAATTCATCCATGATGTGATACAATGCCAAAGCAAATATGGATTCACTATTAGTCGAGGCATGCTGTGGACTTCCTGATTTGCCAATTCCCACACATTTGATTCTAAACTCATGTTTGGAGAGCTAGCTCAAACATCTCACATGGAGCAGAGATTTGCCCTGTTTCTTTTGATATAGAGCAACTATATTGTCCACTTTTCTTCATCGATTTAAGCTTTTAGGTGAACAAATTGGTACATGCAATTCTATACTTACCATGAGTTTATTAGAATTCCATCTTTTTTTTAATCTTGACATAGAAGAACTTAGCAGGAGGCTATTGGAATTCAAGCTTTGTTTTATTGTCAATAGAGAACTCCGATCATTGGTCAAGAGACAAGGTGCCACACTATTAGGTCAGAAAAAACATCCTACAGAAAAATGAGATTTTCTTCGTGCGAACTTGAACTCTTGTATTTTCCACGGCAGTTATATTGTTATAATGATCACCCAGAACTTTAATTGGGTCTTGGTGGTTTTAGGTAACAAAGATACCCATTGATGCGGCGTTCACCGGATTGTGGGTACATTTGGCCATTTCCCATCTGGTTAGGGTTCCCGATTTGGGTAGGGTTTCCGATTTGGTTTTGAATGTGCTTCGATGGGGACAGATCCGATTTCTCCGCCGGCGCTGTGAATTGTTGCGATCTGGTTTTGAATGTGCTTGGTTGGGGACAGATCCGAGCTCATTGATTGGCCAGTCAAGCAAGCCCTCGTCACGCATCTGCAAGCATGGCCACCGAACCAAACCATCTTTTTCTTAGCTACATCTGCCAAGTTGCAGCATACATTAGTCCATTTAGGCGTCCATTTCTGTCGGTTTAGGGTTGAAGTGAAGCTCCTCCATCCGAAAATCCTTCCAAATGGCTGTGATGTCGAATGCTGTGTTTCTTGCTTTGCATGTAGGAGAAATTGCACTGGTTGGTACTAACCTAGTGCCAACCAACGTTTCTGTGAAGTCATTATCATAGTTTCCGAGCAGAACTAAAATTCTGGAATTGCAATTGTCGAACATTATTGTGGAACAAATACTGGTATACCATAGCATTGGTTTAATGTAGTGAGATGAAAAAGCAATTGTGGAACTGCATTTATTCAACATGTACTGGTAGTAAGATGAATTAACATTGCTGAGTATTTGATTCTGGGACTGTATATGTGGAACAACAACTGGTAGGCAAATGATTTTACATGTATGATTATTACAGTCTGGAACTATATTTCTTATGTACAATTTTAGGGTAAAAGGTTTATGTTTTCTTCTTCACGGTAGTCAATTACTCGTAAGTTAGGTTCACTGTGAAATTTCCCTCCTCAAGAAAGCCAAGGAAATCTTAATTTTGTTGTTTTTCCATCGAAGTAACGATCCGACTAATCATCTTGGAATGGACCCGATCATGACCGATCATTCTCATGGTTCTGTGAGGGTACTGATTTAATGGTTTCACTTATATAGTCTATTACATTGTGCCGAAATTCTGATATGAGGAAAAATCTTTTCCAAGAACTTACTATGCAGTTAAATCATAACTGCATTATGCTTATTCCTATTGAAGTCTAAACTGCAACTCCAAGTTCTAGACATATTTTTGAGAACAGGGCTTCTAATTATTTTTTTGGTATTAAATTCTCTCCACCAAGTTTAATACACTAAGTAAAGCACATAATCATTGGTTGCATGCATCTGTCTTCATCTTTCTTTTTGTTTGAATTCATAGCGTTAGTTGGATGAACAATTCTACATGGTTGCAGACAAACTATATGGAGACATTTAACTAATTCATCCATGATGTGATACAATGCCAAAGCAAATATGGATTCACTATTAGTCGAGGCATGCTGTGGACTTCCTGATTTGCCAATTCCACACATTTGATTCTAAACTCATGTTTGGAGAGCTAGCTCAAACATCTCACATGGAGCAGAGATTTGCCCTGTTTCTTTTGATATAGAGCAACTATATTGTCCACTTTTCTTCATCGATTTAAGCTTTTAGGTGAAGCATGTATTTTATTTTCTTGCAAGCTAGCACACGCGATGATGTAGTACTTAACACTTACAGTGAATGCTGCTGCCTAAATCAAATCTTTGTGGCAGTAAACAAGACCATTGTGCAAGCTATTATTTTTTCTTTTTTGCAACTCGAAAAGAGCAAACAAATGCCCCATAACTGATCACATGCCTGGTGTATGAGGCCAGCTGACGGGTAACTACACTACCCCTTTCCATTGTTCAGTTTTGACGGCAGCCATTCTTTTGGTATTTAGAATAGATATGAAGTTTTGGGGGTTATTACCAATTTACCTGAAACACTCCTTAGACTATCTCCAGCGATTTTCCTTCCCACCCCCCCCTCGATAGAATCCTTCCCTGCATGCATCTCCATTAATACATTTCCTTCCATCCCTTCATCCATTTTTAAGCCCAATACCGTATTTTATCACGAGAGTGTATTTGACTTGTTTATGATGTATTAGTACATTTTGGAGCGAAAAAATTTTTTATAATAAGCGAGGTTGCGTATATTTGTATTATTGTTAAAATAAGTATATACAATTTTTATATGTGTTGCTTCTCAGAAAAGAAGTAGCATGCCTTCCTAAGAAGGCAATTTGCTTGTCTGGAAGTACCTCCATCCATGAGAAGTAACCTCGTGTGTAGTTACGACTTTATCTCATTTGAGAGCTAGCAAGAACCATGAGTTGGTTTAAGTAGTGGTTCGAGCTTTTTGGCGTGCTCATCAAGTTATGTTCTTTGGAGGATGAAGAGGAAGATCGATTGTGCGGCGTTGCCATTGAGTAGGAGGAACTAGCGGCACAAGAAGGCGTCCACGGTGGGGGGCTCGATTCTAGCAAGCGATGGTGCCGAGGACACCTCGAGGTCTTGGCGAGGCTATGATGACTACTTTTCGACACTCACGTGTGCGGTCCGCACTCTTGAGTGTAGGTATGTGAGAGTCGTGCTTTAGGCTATGACCTGTTATTTCACTAATTTGTGCTATGCTCTTCGGAGTTCGGATGAAATCTTTCGTTAAGATTGCAAGTGCCGTCGAGGCCGTGATGAATGGTTCAGCGAAGAGATGGTCTTAGGAAAATTTCAGACTATCGCTCTTCAAAGATGACTGCCGCTATCAGTAAACTTCGTCAAGTACCTCTGGCGATGCTCTTGTGAGTATGTTAAGTATTGAAGCCTTCCCTATTGAAGCCCTAAAGAGGTTTGTTAGGGCCGTAGTCAATATATTCAAGGATGAGTACCTCAGGAGCATATCCCCGGAACCTGGATAAATTTTGTTATTGAGGCGATCACGCATTCAGGAATGCTTGGAAGCATTGGTATATTTGACTTCATGCCTTCTTTGATATGCCACATTAGTTTCAATGTGGCCTCATTCTTTGGATCGGCATGCCTTCTTTGATCTGCCGGTGTTCAATCATTATTGTGCATTCTACGTTCTATCGATTAGATAAATAGTCCGATTCAATCGAATGACGAGGTATTACCGAGTGGGCGACATTTGTGAAACCAATCCAGCGCCAGAGGGAACAAGTGTGTCCATTGTTAAAGCGGAGCTTTAAGCTCGAAATTGTGAAAGCTGTCTGGCAATTACATAATGATCGCTGTATCATCATGCATAACATGATTATTGAGAATGAGAGGATCCATATATGACTTTATGTCAATGCTTAGTCGCTAGTCTGCCTATCCTCCATTTCATCGAGGCAACACAAGAGATCCATGATAGGAATAAACATCGCCTGATAATGGACGACCTTGTGGAGCACCTTTGGTCCATTCATGGTATTGCCTCGATGAAATGGAGGATAGATGGACTAGGCGGCCTTGATATTGCGACTGAGTTATCCATGAAGTCATATATAAAGTCTTGTGTGGGACCATTACTCTCATCCTCAATAATCATGTTATGCATGATGATACAAGTAGTCATTATATCGTGTAGGGTAGATTCGTCACAGAGTCTGAAAGGCTCTTTCACAATTGCAAATCGAGCTTGAAGGACACCGAAAGCTCGCTCCACGTCCTTGCGCACTGAAGCATGGACACGCTTGTTCCTTCGGGCCGCCTGGATTGGTTTCACAAATGTCGCCCACTCTGGGTAAATACCGTCGGCAAGGTAATACCCCGTAGTGTATGTGTTGCCGCTGATGGTGTAGTTGACAACCGGCTAACGCCATCGCTAACTCGATAGAACGTTAGATCTATGCAAAGACATTAATGTTATTGAGGCTATCCGCATATCAAAGAAGGCATGCCGATCCAAAGATCGATGAGGCCACTACTCCAAAACTAATATGGGTTTGCGAATATGCCCTCGTGAATTGACTCGCAAAGGCCTTCGCAATTCTTCCATACCCAATGCATACAATCAATGCTTCCAAGCATTTCCGAATTCACAAGACGCCCCCAACTAAAGCGCACGATCCGTGGTTCACCCGAGTAGGGGCTCAAAGGTACTCATCCTGAATATATTGATTACGGCCCTAACAAACCTCTTTAGGGCTTCAATGGCGTTACGTCGGCTCCAATACTAACATACTCACAAGAGCATCTAGCAGAGGTATCAGACGCAGTCGATGATAGCAACGGCCATCCGCTGAAGAGCAGATAAGCCCAAATTTTCCAAAGACCATCTCTTCGCTGAACCATTCATCATGGCCTCGACGGCGCTTGCAATCTTAACGAATAAGTTCTCGCCATCCGAACTCCGGAAGAGCATAGCACAAATTAGTGAAATAACAGGGTCATAGCCGAAAGCACGACTCACATACCTACCAAGAGTGCGTGACCAGACATACGCAGTGTCGGTAAGTAGTCATTGATAGCTCGCCGCACTCGAGGTGTCTCTTGCACCACCGCCGGCCAGAATCGAGCCCCCCACCGTGGACGCCTTTGTGCCGCTAGTTCCTCCTCCTCAATGGCAATGCACATAATCAAATCTTCCTCTTCATCCTCCAGCAACATAACTTGATGAGCACGCCGAGAAAAGCTCGAACCACCACGAAACCAACTCATGGTTCTTGCTACCTCTCAAATGAGATGAAGTCAGAACTACACACAACCTCCTTCAAAGCCAATGTTGTGTTGATGATACCTCTTCACCCTGCCTCCCCTTTTTATGGAGGATGTTGGAGGTTGCTTCTCATGGAAGGAACTGTGGGCAAGTGACAGCTCCTTCCCCAAGACAAGCCAGCTGCCTTCTTAGGTAAGAAATCTCTGCACATGCTACTTCTTTCTCTAGTAAGCAACACATATGAAAATTATGTATATACTATTTTTTTAACAATAATGCAAATTACATATTTTTTTATATTACGCAACCTCATTTATTATAAAATTAATTTTTTCGTTCTAAAAATGTACAAAATACATCATAAACAAGTCAAATACACTCTCGTATAAAATACGGTACAAACTTTGGAGGTTAAAGTATATGCTTAAAATATAGATGAAGGGATGGGAAGGGAATCTGGAAGGGATGCTATTGGAGATGCATTCTGGGAAGGGAAGGGAATCTAGGAAGGGATTCCTATCAGAGGGTGGGAAGAGATTCTGGAAAGGAAAATCGCTGGAGATAGTCTTACCCTGGTAACCTTGGTCACCGCCTTGATACCCCAGGAGGTCCACCTTGGTAGTCAGCACCACCACCTTGCAGATAGTGAGGTGCAACGCCTGGTGTATGGCCTGCCTATGGGTTTGTCATTTGGGACTGGTAATGTGATGGGCCACCTGTACTGTGCGGTTGAGGTGGAGGTGGGGGCATGTTCCCAGGGTTCTGGCCAGGTAGAGGAGGGTTGTTGAAATCTTGCCCAGGAGGTGCATCCCTGTTCTGGAAGTTCTGAATGTTCTCCCTTCTCTCAAAGTTCCTAGACCTGTCAAAGTTGCGGGGCCTGTCATTGCGCCGAGATCTTTCATAGGCACAGGCATTGTTCCTGACCCACTCCTCGTGGTATTTAGGATCATAAGGAACAGCTTGCCCATTTATAAAGGGTTCCCCTGAAACAGAAGATAAAAAGTATCAAGTGCTTATAGATTACTTCATTGATTCCTGTCACATAAAATGCACACGCTCTCAACAATGGTAAATATGCCAAAATGCACAAAATCAATTTTGTTCTAACACAAGTGCACATAAACAATGAGCACCCTATTCATCCCCAAACGTTACACATGTTATCTGGTGCTTCGTAACACCTGTACATGCTACATAATTGGTCATCAAACAAAAACATGCTACATAATTGGTGGAGCCAAACAATCTCATGCTGCATAATTGGTCGAGTCGAACAATCACATGCTACAAAAATGCGAGGAACTGCTATGTCAAGGCTATCAGGTTAGAAAGGGCATTGAGTTAAGGTACAACTCCTTGGTAACTTCTTGGATACATGCAGAAAACACACGTACAAATGTGGCAACAGTACTAAATCATCTAAGCTGATTGGACAAAGCTCAAGGAGTTCATGACCCCTATTTTACCTGGTCCATAACGACAAGCATATCCCTAACCACATAAAGCCATTGTGTAAGCAGATAATGGGCACATAGCTTGCAACTCAATTAAGCAGAAGCAAACATAGTTTCATGAAACACTAAATTTTGGATCCTGGCTAATAATTAACACATCAAATACATCTGATATTTAACATGGAGATCTAATTCTCCTGGGTACCCTGTATAATCTCTAACCCTAAACCTTGAATTTGATTTTCATCATTTGGACCATTGATCAATATATGTACAGGTAGGCTGCTTGCCTACCATATCGTTCTACAAAAATAACATGGAGGTATGAATTGCTCAATCTACAAATTATATGGTAATTGTATCCAGCTGGAAAGAAAATGCAACAAACAACACTTAGCAGCATATAGAATGGCAAAAAAAAAAGAGTAATCAGGTTGTCCATGGGACCCTAACAAACAGGAAAATGCTGAATGATCTTTATTCAGATCGGAAAAATGTTATCATTACCTCAATAGTCCTTATTTTTCGCATCCAAGTACAAATCAGGAAGAACCCAGCGGACTTTGGGCAACTCTGCAAATGATTAACAGACTTAAGATCCAAGCGAGAACATGTGAAGGTATTCTATAACAAAACTTCCTAAAGGTTGCTTCATGAAATCATTAATACCTTTGCTTCATGAAATCATTAATACCTTTAAGTTTGTAGGAAAGCTCCTCAGATACAAGGGCACCGAAAGCAAAGTAATGACGAGTTGATACCGAATATATCTTCAGCCTAGCTTCTTCCTCACTGGAAGATGGAATTTGTTATAGAGGACAAGATAGATACATTTGAATATATTTTTTTAAAAAAGGAGCAACAAGCAATGCATGTCCATCAACCAAATATGCATGGATACTACGCATGTATACCATTGTAGGATTGCAAATATTTTTTTGGATAAAATGAACAAATTCAAACCTATGTAAAATTTAAGATCAAAGTGAATGTCAAGAACTATTTTTTTTTTAAAAAAAATATATACATATTACCAAGATTGAACAAAACAACACATAAAAAATGCTGCACCCTCATAAACATGAAACCGGTAGCCTCGTAAAATCAGACAAAATATAATTAACACGATGAATCCAACTTCAAAATCACACACTAGAACAATAAGGCGAAAGAACACACCTAGTGCCATCTTTATTGATATCAATAATAAAAACCCCTAGCCACCAGAACACATCTACAGAAACAGAGCACGATCCGTTTACTGATGAAATTTCTTGCAAAGAATTAAGAATACATTCGTAATGAACACCACAAACTGAATTACCGAGAAACTGATTCAGATCCAAACAACAACCAGTCCAATCAACTCCCAAATTCCCCTCAGCTAAACATTACTATGGAACGTCAGACAACCCAGGCCGGAAAAATAGCGCACTGCACATCCCATCCATAAGCTACTACCCCATCACCCAACAGAGTAAACAGGGACAAGATCAGAGAAATGGTTCCGGCGATACCTTCCGACGACCTGCGCGAGGGTCTTGATGTAGCTGTCGACGATCTCGTCGCGGGGGACATCGGGGTTGGAGGCGTCGCCGGGGGGCGGCTCCATGATGACCATCCAGTGCTCGAAGTCGCACCCGTCGAGGAGGATAATCTCCTTGGGCGGGCTGTTGCTCCAGTTGGGGGACGAGTCCTGCAGCGACGACGTCGCCGGCTGCGCCGCGAAGCAACGCACCGCCCCGCGCGCTGCCGCCGGGAGGAGGGTCGCCGAGCCGGCGAGCGGGCGGAGGAGGCGGGATGCGGCGGCAGGGAGCAGGCAGGGGAGGACCGCGCGACGCCGTCGCCATGGGGGTAAAAACCCTAGTAGACGGAGACACGAGGAGAAGAGGTCTTTTTTTTTTTTTTTTTTGAAAACGAGGAGAAGAGCGACGGAGCAGACAAAGGTTTAGGGCCTGTTAGGCAATAAGATTTTTTCATAGTTTTAAGCAAAATCATGGTTTTAGAGAAAAACTCTGTTTTAAAAACCATGAGGTGTTTAGTAACCCTTCAAAAAACTCTGTTTTAAAAATCATGGTTTTCACAAAACCATGGTTTTTTCTCTGTTTTGGAAACTTTAGTCTTGGGCAAATTTTTCTGAGCTTTAGTACCAAAACAACTCCCAAAACTTTGTAGCCAAACAGTTGAGAGTTCCAAGAAAAACCATGGTTTTAATAGGGTTTGGTAAAACCATAGTTTTTATGTCAAGACAATTCCCAAACCATGGTTTTACAAAACCATGGTTTTACAAAATCTTGTTGCCAAACAGGGCCTTAAACTGCAGCGAGGTTTATGTTATAGCCGCAAGAACCCGGAGAGCCCAGGCTACTGGATATGGGCCTTATGGGCATATCTAATGGCCCATTTGGCCCGTTCCATTTTTTCTTTTGTATTTCTTCTTCCGTTTGTTAGTTTTTTTCCCCTTTCTTTTCTGTTCTGCGAAAAAGATCTTGTTGTTTGTTATCTCTCAATTAGTTCAGCTGATCAGCTACAAATTTATTGTCTACCTTCGTTGAAATTTTTGTCTATTAAAAGTTTGTTTTTCTTGTAATTATTTGAGTTGATGAAATTGTCTGATGTTTCTTCTCCAGTAACGAGGACTCGTCAAAACTGAACTTATTTAGCTAACCTTATGGGCAGAATCATGAAGGCTACACACTGCGTCTCTTCCACCAACCATTGTATTCATTCAAGTATATAATTCGAGGGATGTAATGATCCGGTACCACACAAGCAAACTAAAGAGAATAAGAATCACTATATTTGTGCAAGGCATCATCGCCTATAGATTGGCGACAATAGGAATGGGATATCGCCTGTAAGAGAACGACGAATCAAAGAGCAATAGCTTCATAAGAAGGCTAGCCACATCAAGGATCGCGCATAAACAAAGATAAAAAGAGTTGCGCAACAGTAGATTATTTTTTTTGGAAGTACATTAAATCTTTCACTGTTAAAACTCTCTCCATTGTTCACATGTTCAGAGAAAGCTCAGAGAAAAACTGAAGACATTTTGGACGAAATAATCGCTTCATGTGCCAGCTCCCTACTGCGTCTCAAACCGTTTGGCGATCAGCACGCTCATCTCAAGATACCTCTGAGCGCAGTTGGTCAGGCAAGTCGTTTCGCTGGAGCTGAACTTACTTCCTGGCGTGCCGGTGATGCATTTGTCCCAGCACACGCCTGTCAGCTTGCCAACCATCTCGCTCACCATCATCTTCTGCTTCTCTTGCTGCAGAGTTAAAGAATTTCACACATGAGTTTTTTTTTACCCAGTTACGAAAAATAACTAACATGTCCGCATCAACTAAAACACATCAACATAATATAAAGAGTTTTTCGCATAGGATACAAGCTAGATATAGTGTGGTCATGAACAGCAAAAGCATCACCACATAATGTGGAGCTCTGTACTAAGCAGAATTATGGATGATAAAAAACATTTAAACGGGAAACAGATGTAAATTTCTGACGAATGTCACCAAAACAACATAATCAGTTGTGCGCAGAAAGATTGAGGGTAGGTACATATACAGCATGAGGTAATGTGTAAGTCCTGGGAATAATTTTTTTTAACTATTAATACTACTAGAGATACAGCAACAATGGCTGCTTTGCTACAAAGGAATGCCAGTACATATTTAGATACATATAGAGGAGACATGGAACCTCCCATTCCCGTTAACATATGAAAATGGAGATACGAAAATATCTTTCTAAAATATATTATAAAAACTAATAGTGTGATTTTGACAATCCTAAACCCCCCAAAATGGATCAATGATGCAACAGGCAGAAAGAATAGTAATGTCATTCCCATACGGAACAACAGGAAATGAGGTACCATTACAAACTTGAGACATTGTTATCATAGAAGGCACACAAGATCTACCAATACACAAGCAACTCAGTATTGACATGGAAACAACAAAGATGAGGAATTAAGGAAGCAAAGCAAATTCACAACAGAGCCGCTGAGGACAAAGTTAAGCAATTATGTCTAGTGAAAGCATGAAGAGTAGCACACCAATTGTCTAATGCACTAATGCAGTTATGCCCATCACACGTTCAGACTACAACCAGCTAACCATTGGGGCTCTCCTAAACAGTTTTAGAACATATAGGCATTGTAACTGCAGCCTTAATGTCCTATAATATATATTAGCCTATATATTATCATCGTAGAACAAAAAACACACCAAAAAATCATAGCACCTGCTTATTCATGTGCTGAAGGTATCTTCAAAGAATGAAGAGCAGAACCTAGATAGATGACAAATGAAGGCTTACATCATCGTCTACCAGCTGAACTCAACATTTAATCATATTCCTTGTAAACTTATAGCTGCACTAAGAAATGCCAGGAAAAATGGCCATCGAAAGCTTTCTTTTGTGGGCCAACACAACTTGAAATTGATGCTAAAATAGGTACAGGAAGAGAGTCTGGAAATGAGAATGAAGCATCATGCCAAAAAATGAGATTCTCCAGACCAACTTTGAAAACCACCTCATGCTTATCCCCCATTTTTAAAATTCTGCACTCCTTTTAATCGACTAATGTATTTAACTGTTTCCTATCTGATTCTACAATGGGGTCACACACACCTTAAACACTGAGAAAACAACTAATTTCTCAATTTACCACTAGTTGCATCACAAACAGTAACCATCAAAACACACCACGACCTTCATCGTGCACCCATTTTACCTTTGATTTAAATGGCAAGCTAAATCGACTTATAGCTTCATTACAGAAGCAGCTTCTGTCCGTTCACAACATAACCCAACTAAAAAAACCAGAAATTAACAAGCATCATTATCAAATCACAGACACATACTGAAGGCGGATTACATTACATCCTCAAATTCGCTAAACACCCCAATGCTACCTCTAAACAGAAACTTCAGATCCACCACCTAACCGCATCGACAGAGTGGCAGTCCTCCTATGACCAGATTCGCATCCCGTGTCCGCAAATCCAGAACGAACAAAGGTACGCCACTAAATCAGAACCTAATCAATCCGTGCCCGCGAATCAACAGCTACACGCCCAAATACACCACGGTAAGGTGCAAAAAGAACAGCAACACTACAGGATCCCCGACACCGCATCACAAGCAACAGCAAGAACTTCTCACCTCGAGGAATCGTTGCAGCTCGGGGGAGTTGTCCATGTCTTTTTCTCTCTCTCTCCCCGAAAACCTAAACCCTAGCTACGTTTTTGCTTGGAGAAGGGGATGGGGGGTGCGGCGGCCGGCTGTGTTTTGATGGAGGGTTTGGGTTTGGGTTTGGCTTTGGACTTTCGAGTCCTCGTTGCGTCGGACTCGGACTTGAGTAGGGATGGCAATCGGGTGCGGCGGGTACGGGTACTACTCGTCTATATCTATATCCGCGAATCAAAATCTTCAATCTTTTCAACCAAATGACATTAGGAGCTAATGAGCTATGGTACTAATACAATCTTTTTGATGAAGTTATGGGTATTAGCTATATTCTATGGATTAAAGAATGATTATCAATGATTCAAAATTTCAAATGTACATGAGAATAAGAATTAAAATAATATATATAGACAAATAATACACGGATGCTCAAGTTCAACAATTACTGAAATGAGTTACCACAAAATGGGGATAAGGGGCTAACTGGGTATCTATTCTAGCCCGTATATCAATAGGTTATGGCGGGTAATCGGGTGGAACGGGTACGTGTGAAGCTCCCCTATATCCATACCCGTTTACCCGTCGGGTTGAGTTTGGCCCCCATAAACATACCCGCGGGTAATAAAAGAGGAACATACCCACCTCTATTAGGGTTTTTACCCGTGGGTACACGGGTAATTCGATAAAATTGACATCCCTAGACTTGACCTAACTAACGAATGGGCCTTAGAGAAGGGCCCGATTTGTCTCTGGCTGCGTGCAATCCTTTATCAAACTGGGCCACGATGGACCAACCCAACTCGAGAAACTTGGTGGAAAGTTGGGGAATTTGCTCCATCACGAAGAATTAAGAATTTGCCGCACCATCGCGTGGCATCTCACAGGCCAAATTCTTAGGTTGATCGAGACTCAGGGCGTGCTTGGTTTAGAGTCAATTTTGTTATAATTAATCTTAGATAAGTTTAGTTTGTCATATTTTTATGGTAATAAAATTCAGCATCTCAAATTCAGCAAAAAACTGAGTCTATGATGCGTGGGACATAGGGCTAAGAAAATGTGGCAAGTCACAGTTATGGTAATAAACCAAACACATGTCTAAGAATATATAGCATGTCTAAGTTTAGATGTAGCAAAGTTAGTCACAAACCAAATAGGCCATTAACCTTATTAGTCAGTGAACGTCGTTACATTTCTTAACTCAAAATTAACATGTAGGAAAAATTGTTTTGCAAAATTACTCGCAATATTAAAAATCATTCATATACCATAGCAGTGTCAAATTGTCCAAAATCAATACAGAAATATCATTCCTTTCATACATTGCAATTTGTGGGTAGTAGAATTGGTCATTGAAGCTCCTAAAAGTATCCATGATTTATAGATCTCTACTTGAAGAAGAATCATATGCATGAAGAAGGACCCACAATCACCTTGTGGAATTAACAGACTTCACCATACGTAAAAGCAAATTGGAATCTGGTCCCATACCTTCAGATCTGGTAGATGGAGTCAACTGGCAGCACCGGCGGGCAGTGTTAGATAGATCCAAGGGAGAAGGGGCAACATCTGGTGGAGGTGGCTGGTTAGAACCAAGGGAGAAGGGGTAGCTACGGTCGGAGGTGGCGGGGGTAGGAGATTGTAGGCGGATGATGGAGATGGAGGGTAGGGACATGGGGGCAGCATTGAGCGGGCGTGGCATCTCCCAATCCACCAAAGAGATGGCCAGAGGAGGTTATGCGAGTGCGTCGATGGACTTGGCGAGAGGTGGATGGACGGTGGTGTCGACGTGCCAAACACTAATTGCCTCTAGGTCTGGGTCAGGTGAGGGTGGCTAGGTTTGGAGTGGAGGAGAATGGGATGAGAGTGAAGTCAGGCTTATAAAGGTGGCACCAGGTGGGTAATTCCTTTCAACTTCAAGTGCTAAAGATGAAATTCCATTCCGCAGAAGCTATAGAAGCTGGGGTGGCTTCTAGGCTGCAACTTCTCATAGTACACATGGGCTCGAAGCTCAACCGAGAAGCTGCATAGGAAGCCTAACATTTGGGACAGCTTTCGGCTTCCATGAAGCAAAAACCAGTTGAGAAGCCATCCCAAACAGGGCCTTAGGGTCATTATACATACAATCTGATTGCGATTCTACATTGTGTTCTTTGTCAACATGGAAATGATCCATCATAAAGATCTTGGCCTACAGTCTTGATGATTTTGTGACTTCTACCATGAATAAATTTACTTTGTATAGCCCTTTTAAAATCTTTACAAACAAAAGTGCCCAAAGGATGGCCTTGTTACTTGAGTTTTGAGTGTATTATAGAAGTATTATAACATTGCTAACCTCCTATTTACTGTTACTAGGTTATTTTTTGAAAGGCATGAAACACTTTGAAAAGGCGAATGGAAGAAAATAGTTTCAAACCATGTCACTACAAGAGCTCCAAATCAAGTAACAAATCATGCACGATGGTAATTTCATGAGGCAGCAGCTTGGCAATTGTAAAAGGAGATAGAGCATCACTGACTTACTTTGTCCAAGATCAACATTGAAGAAGATCTAAGCGTGAAATGATCTAAGAAAAGAATGTGGCAACTGAATTTTCCTACAAACCTTGATGTTGGCTCAGGGCATTGTTTATATTCAATGTTGAGAGTATTTTTTGTTTAAAGTGTTGCAATTTGTCTTTGCCCCAACAATTTGTTAACTTTAATCTGAACATGGTGTTAATGGTTGAATTAGAAATTTAAATTGGTTACATTGGTTTTGCACCTTGTGAGATGATTCTTCTGTGCTTAAAGATACAATACTACTAGTTCAACTAGGCATATTTCTTATGCAATTACTAGCGGTTATACCGTTAGAGTAGCACCATTGGATTCAAAATCCAATGCTAAAATTCCTTGAGGACCTCTTTTAAACACAAAATTCTAAAAATATATTAATAAGAAAAAATATACGATTAGAAGGTCATGGCTTCTTGTATTCTATGAAAAGTAAAACAGTAGGAATTTAAAACAAGTAGAATTTGGTTATGCCATAGGAATTTTCCCAAGAAAACATTAGGAGGTATATAAAATCAATCCATAGGAATTTGATAGATTCAATCATGTATTCTAAACAACGTCTATAGGAAAATTTCCTAAGGATTAAAATCCTCTGAAAACTATGTGAAAAGGGGTTTTAGAAGGGTTAACAGCTAAACACAATGATTCAAGAAGGAACTCAATTTATGAGGCTATTCATGCATCCTTCCATCTTTGTAATGGATCTTAAAACTCGTTTTTGCCAGGATACATGGCTTGAAAACAACCCCCTTAGTGTACAATACACTCTACTCTTTCAAATTATCTAGAAAAAAACATACCACGGTGGCTGAAGAATAAGTTCTGGCCCTCTTAATGTATCTTTTCACCGAGCAATTATGGGACATAATTTATTGGCCTTGCATGAGCTTATTACAATGGTTACTGGTGTGCAGTTAACACCAGAACGGGATGAACAGTTTTCAGTCCAATCGATGTATAAAGCCTTAATGCATCAAAGTGCCCTAGTTACAAATCGTCAATTGTAGAAGCTTAAGGTGCATTAAAAAAAATTCTATTGTACCTACATCGTTGGGTGATATTAACAAAAGATAACCTCAGTAAAAGAAATTGGAATGGTAGCAAAAATATGGTTTTTGTATAACGACGAAATTATACAACATTTCTTTTTTGAATGCCATTTTGCTCGTTTCACATGGCGTGTCATTCAAACATCTTTTAATTTGTCACCTCCTAGTAGCATGACCAATATGTTTGGAAACTGATTACTAGGGTTAGAAAAGGATTTAAGGGCTCACATTTTGGTTTGAGTTACTGCTTTGTGTTGGTCAATTTGACTATATCGAAATGAAGTGTTTTTTTATAAGAAAAAAAATTCTAACCCGTTACAGGTTATCTATACTTGCACCAATTGGACGCATTCGTGGTCCGTGCTGCAGATTTAAGAGGCTTGTGAGTTGTGATGTGGTGTTAGCAGCATGTAGATTGCTAGAGATCGTGGTTAGGAATCTCTTCTTCAAGTATGGGTAGAGATTTAGTAACAAGCTGTGTGTGGATTGAGATTTGTTGTTTCATGTTTTTTATGGCTTATTGCAACTTTCTTTTAGTACATGCTTGAATCTTATTGGACAACATTTTGGTTGTAACTCTATAATAATTGGTTGGCTATGTGCATCTCACGATACAGAAACATAAAGATGTAATCTTCCATTATCTTAAAAAAAATGGGATTGTGTCAGAAGTGAGAGGGGTTTTCAGGAATCCCTCTGCAGTCCTCAAAGCACAAGACTCCAACCTCGCACTTCTCATCTATGGGCAGCTCAAGTAAGAAACATCTATGTATCCTTTTCCTTGTGCTTGCTTGCCATCGTTTGCTTTTCAATCATCTTATTCCTGGGTTTCTTGATTCCGTCTGCAGTAATGTGTGGGAGGCTGTTTACGTCCAGTACCTGATGGGCGTAAACGGTGTCATTGTTGATCTAGTGGAGGAGATCTCAAATGCTGTGGCAGATTTCAGTAAACCAGAGCATGTTAGGTAGCAGTGTTGGCTTGAAGGAGCAAAGCATCAGGCCTTCTTACAGTAGCAGCTGGGATTCTTGCTCCGGTTTATACATGAGTTGATTCAGCAACCACACTGAAGTTACATCACAGCCAAGAATCCAAGAAACGTCTCAGTTTCGAAGCGCGTTTCAGGCTTTCATCTTCTGTTGATTGTTCGGATATATGAGCCTAACACTACTTTAGAAGGTATATACTAGAGCACTGTTGCTGTTGAACGTAGAGATGATCCCGTATAGTAAAGAGAGTCAAATCATCAGAAATTGATTCTGCATGGGATGATCGATTACAGTCTTGTTGCATGTATATTCATGAATATTTTTTACGGGAATTCATGAATATTTTGTTAACCGCACGTGCAGCAATGTATTGCCAGAATATTAGACTGCAATTTGAGCATCCATTCATGGTCTGTTTTCCAGTGAGTTGAGCTGTTTTCATGTGAACATAAGCAGTGACTTGATTGGCAACAACCTACAAGAGCGATTAGCTAGAGTTATTCCTATAAGAACACTGAGGACTGAACATATAACTCTCAGAAGTCTGAAGTCTGAACCAACCATTCGAGTTTTTCTATGGTACCTTGTGCTCCATCAAGTACCATGCAGACATGGAGTACCTGCATTTTATCCTGAGGGACAATTTTTTTTTCTGGAATAGCATGTAAAACACGACAAAAATCTAGTCCATTTCGACCACTGCCAAATGTAGCAGAATGCTTTTTTTTCATACAAACGTCCTTGTATGCTTGAATATGTCTTAACATACATACTGAAACTTTCACTGCAAAGGAAGAAAGAACCCGCAAGTGCGTGTGCAGGGCATGTGCTCGCTCTAGTTGTTTTTCAGAGGGAGACACCCTTGTCGATCGCAATAGATTTCTCTTAAGTCCTAAGGAACTATATATGGTTCTGCATGGCTCACAATCATAAGCATTTTATCTGCAAAGTACAAACTTGAGCACATAAGACAAGAAAGACATTGTTCATTGCCCCTTGCTGACCTGAACTGAATCATTGACGAACCACCGAGTGCTTCATGCATGTGGCCCTTCCCAGCCTTGGACAACAAAAAGCTATTTTCCCGTGACTCACTTCACATGTATGCTTGGTCAGCAGAAAAAAAAAGCAAATGCTTATGCTGCTGTGCACTCGAGAGTTCATCCCCTTCTGACCATTAAAGAAAAAAAGATCTAGAGGAGGAGCTTCACAGCATCTGAAAGAACAAACAACCTATCACTGTCTGTCCTCTCTGATTTGCCCCTGCAGGCTTGGCTTAATCTTGTCTAGAATCAATATATAATCTTTCACGACCAGAATGTCGGTGACCTAACGGCAGACGACAAGGGAGGCTGGGAGGGAGAGGATGTTTTGGCCAATACATGGCTTCCCTTGAGACAAAGGCATCAGCCCTATTCGTCTTCCCAACCTTTCCTGGATTTTTTATGGGGTCCTTGGCTTCTCTCAGTTCTCAATAATTTACTACTGCTAGCTATAGGCAAATGAGTGCCCCTTGTAGATAGATCATAGATTGGCTAAGAGTGGCAGAGTTGCTTCGTGGGCAAGGTCACGAGACAGATTAGTCAGAGGCATGCACCCCCACTCCAAAGGCATTGACAGTGGGGCTAAACTGTGGGGGCTAAGAAAGCAACCTGAAAAGGGATTTGTCATGGTGTGTTGCAAATGTGATGCATCATGCTTTGAAGAAAATGGTATTAATTCCGGGCTTTAGCTTTCACTAACGGGGCTGTTCGATTCTAATGTTCACACTGCTATGGTGTTGTGAGTTTCAACACGTTGTGACGCTGAATCGCCGACCTGTTGCGTCAAACTGCCAGTAAGGCTTTGGTAACTGGCGATGGCTTCCCCTGGGAGAAATGCTGAACATTTTCCGGCTCTTCTTCTGGTAATTACCTAACCGCTGATGGGGTAGCTTGCTTGCTTGTTCTCTGCAAGGATTTGAAGGTTTGCGTTTTGTTTAAGGAAATAGTGACATCACATCACACTGAGTTTGATTAGACTTGATGAAACGACCCCCTCCTAATTCATTAGCCCAACAAAATCTCAATCCAGATGTTCTCACTAGTCCAACCTTCAAGGCATCCAAAACATACCAAATGAAAATCTGGACACGGGGTCGCATGTTGTTGAACTGATTTCAGCGACAACAAATCGACGAAAAACATATATCAAATTTCTGGTTTTTATGGCACCTGCCTTGTGTTGTCTACCATGGCCAATTTATGGGTTCTGTCAACAGTATTGCCTAGTGCTTGCTTGAAGTGTTGAAGGTGACCTGTTGCTTGGCAAGGCCAACTTCTGCCTAACCCTGTCCCCATTTGTGAACTGAAATACGGATAGATGCACACATCGTGCAATTAATTACGAGCGAATGCATATTTCCTGTTGCTCTCTACTAGTGTCAGTTTCGTTTCTGAAATCAAATTTCAGATTGCATAGTGAACAGCTATATATACCTGAATCTGCTCAATTCGCCGTCTCTTTCAGATGTTCAAAGATGAATAGGCAATACAGATGTTATAGAACCATATTATTAAGTTGACCATGAAAAGATTGTTGTCTATGTATTCTGCATAGAGGCATTTCAGATAAGGTAGGTAAGAAGACTACGGTATCTTAAGCATATTTTAAGTAGTGTGACTTAAGTACAAAGTATCTTTTTTAGGTATAGAAGCTGAAAGAACATTTTTTAATATTTGACCAATGTTTTCAATTATATGCTGAAATAAAATGGTGACATATTTGGCAGGGACAGGCGAAGGATTTCATCTCCTGCATGAAGGAAAAGGCTGCCTTGCCCAAGCTTTGTTCCTAATTAACTAAGCTCTATATTGACCTGAACCTTCACGATGACATGTATACATGACCTCGCCTTTAATTTTTTAAAAAGGGAAGGTATTGATCTTTTCCTTTTTTTTTCAAATTTGCACCGTAGATACTAAGATAAGTTAGTTTGCTCATCCTATGTGTTTTGGTTTAGAGCTTAGACTATATGGGTGAAAAACAATAGCCAGTTAGGTACAGAAGTGCATAGCCTTTACTTCTTCAAGTACACAGACAGAACATAGGATTACCTTTATGATGCTTCAAGCTAAGTAGCTTCTCTTGTTGCATAATTGACTGTCACGATGTTGATGACTTGAACGGCATAATAGTTCCAAGTTCCAACAGGTCTGATTGGTTAGTTAGAAAGTGATAGCGGATGTAATCGTCATATTGAGTTGCATACACCAGCCAGTTCACCCAAAAGCTTAAGCTGATGAGGAAAGGTGGGCGATTCACTTATACTTCAACACTCCCCCTCATATACAGCCTCCCTCAGGTCTAGGACGTGGAATAGAAGTGGGCTGCAATTATTTTTTTAGTTGCGCCAACCGGGTCTTGAACTCGAGACCTCTTGGCTCTGATACCATATTTAGTTGCATGCACCAGCCAACTCACCCAAAAGCTTAAGCTGATGAGGAAAGGTGGGCAATTTACTTATACTTCGACAAAAAGCTTGAAATCCTCAAAACCCTGTTAGCAGAAGAACACTATGTCATCTAGGTCTATTTCGTAAGGCAAATGAGAACCACAACCCAGCAGAGAATTCCAATCTGTGCTGTACAACTGTCCTAGACTTCAGCCTGAACCATTACATATACTATTACTAGTACTGCAAAACAAGACTACTAAGTCTCATGGATAGCTGGGTCATGGCATATGCTTGCATAGAAAAGTTTCCACTTCTTGGCTGCATGCTTCTTTGGATATTAGCAAAAGAATTAAAAATGCAACGAGATAGGGAGGAGATTTTAAGGCCTTAGATCCAGAGCAGGGCAAAGAATGTGACAACTTGCAAAGAGGGGGAAAAAACCATGAAAAGCCAAACTGAAAAGATAACTTTCTCCACTTGTCAGCACCGTATATTCTACTCCCAATCAGAAGCAATTCCTTTGACCAATCCAATTACTACATGTACGCGTCGGCCTGCACTGTCCTGGCTTAGATTAGATAGCCCAACCTTAATGCAAAAGTGAGAGACGACCAGATCAAATGAGACGAAAAACAGATGTCCTTGCCACCGTGTATGAACACAGGATGAACAAAAGGCAGCCGCAATTTCAGTTATGATGTAGAATGAACAGAGTTTGTACTTTGTACTCATGGATCGTATACGTACTCGTACTTCCATGGTACTTTTCTTGCTTCACTTTCACTGCTTCAAGTAACAAGTAGCATCAATCACCTCACCTGCTTCTTTTAGACCAATGGATCTGTAACCTCGGATCAAACCCACAGGAGAAGCTAGGTTTGGATATATCCTAGCTGTTCGTTTCAAATCCAATGGTCCAAACAATCTTGACATCATTTATAGCCTGAATATTTGGAGGATCTTTATCCTTTCGTTTCGGAACAAATGGTTTTGAATAAATTGTATACCGTTTTCTAAATGAATACTTTGCGGATCAAATAAAACCTAAGATGTCCAGGCAACATTGATGATTCATTCTACTCGAGCTAGTTACATGAAAATATTGCAAAATGGAAATACGGCAGGGGTGCTGCATTACGGATTTATTTGAAACAAATTAAATACTGCAAGTAATTTTGCAAAACAATTTTTCCTGCATGTTAATTCTGAGTTAAGAAATGTAACGACGTTCACGACTAATAATCTGTACTATTCTAAATTACCACTTGGTGGCAGCGGTCCGTTCCTCACTGCTCCCCCCATATACTACGTATAACATATTTGATTTTAATTCATGTCGAAGAAGAAACTATAAAAACTTTTGTAATCGAAAAAGATAGATGTTTGATCTTGTAAAACAATTTTTTATTGCTTGACCTTTATTCTTTGTTACCAATTTTATTGTACGCACATCATTGCTCTCGATAGTCGATATTAGTCTACACGTAGAGGGTGTTACTACTGTAATATGCCTTGCTTGCCTGGGAATTCAAGCTATTTCATGTCAGCATGACAAGCGAGATGGAACGTGATGGTATGCGATCAGAAAGACGTCGCCTCCGGTCACTGTAGACCATTCAGCAGAAGAAGAAAGCTTTCTCTCTAACGCTGAAGGTCCCCCACAAAAAAAAAAGGCGCGTTCTTTGCAGGATGTGAAATGGAAACGACTTGTGCGATCAAACCGAGCATACATATGTGGCATGATAATAAATTCGCTACTTTTTCGATGGATTCCCCGTGCTTGAAGATACCCTAATTTCGTCCTTAACGACGTTTACATGATGAAATGTGTTTGGAACCGATCGAGGGGAGAAGAAAGTCGGAATTCAGAACCGTGAGGTTTGGAGTTACCGCAACCCGTGTATGAACGGAATGTTTGAATTACTTTCATGGTAGTTCTGCATATATATATACCTGCATATGTCTCCCCCGTTCGTTGGCAAGAAACATTCTTACATGAGGTAGCTGATCCTGTGAAATTTGTATAGTCTTACATGAGGTAGCTGATCCTATGAAATTTGTATACTATTGCCTATTTGGATTTACAGATTAATCTGAAAAGAAAGTAGTGGTTCATGTGCTTTACATGTACAATGGCGGAGGGAAGTAGAAGGAGCGGGTCAATTGACCCTCTTGGATTTTGCAAAGCCCTGGTACCTATTGATATTTTGAGCAGTGCTTTAATGTTTTTTCTCTCAATACAAGTTGCACAAATCTTGAAGCAAGCGAAGGAGTAAGTAATCACTATCTACTCTTCATTTATGCTTTAATGTTTGTGAAACTGTTAAAAAGAAAAACATAGAATCAGCTCTCTGATATTTTTCGTAGAAACCTATAGAAATTTGAAGCGATGACCCAGCTAAAACGTGGTCAGCTTGTAATTGACCCCACATGCTAAATTTTCTGGATCGTCACACAGTTGTATTTGTAACGGAGTTTCTCAATATCAGCCAAGCAACAGAAGTATGATGTGGTAAGCCACCTTGTTCTTGTAATTTCCTCAATATCAATTAATACGTAACAGAAGAATGTGGTAAACCACTTATGATCTACAAACTTGGTTTAGGATATTTCCAGGGCATTGTATCTAAGTATACCACATCATATAAAATATATCTAGATATAATATTCCAATGCGTGGTATCTAGCAACTACACCACTTAAGGGGTGTTTGGATTAGGGGCATTTTATTGAAATGTTTTAGGATCTAGATCAAATTTGAATCAAATCCCAAAACCTCCCAAGGAATTAGCACTCATCCAAACAGAGTCTTAATTAATTTTTTCCCTCCTAACTCATCTTCTCTCCCCCTTCCTCCCAATCCCTATCCTCTAAATTCGTTTTAGAGGATGGGTTGTTTCTTGTACGAGAAATAACTCTACGCTTTCTCTTACTTAACTCTCCTTCCACATCATCTTTCATCATACTTAATCGTCTACAGAAACCGCTTACCTCGTTGCATTGGGAGTGCCCTCATTCTCTACCACTTAGGTAATATTACAACTTCCTCTTAAAAAATAATATTTCTCTATACTTTATGGAACCTATGGAAGGAAAAGAACGCGAGAATTTTCAACAACGAGTATCGTTCCACAGATGCAGTTTTTGCTTATATCATTTAGGACGCAAATTCCTAAAGGATGGCGTTAGAGAACGGCGGGGTAGGTGATTTAAGGCAGGACTCGTTACATGTGTTAAGTCCTGCTGTCGGCGTACTCTGCGCTGGGGTACCCTCTTCGCCGCACAAAAGCGGTCAACACGGCGGTCAACATGTCAGATCCACGTGGCGCCCGGCGAAAGCGGTGGGCGAAGACGCCTACTTCGCCTTTCGGCGAGCGATCCACGTGGCGCCCGGCGAGCGAGTGGCGAAACACGCCTACGCCGCCGCGAAAGCGAACCACGTGGCGCCCGGCGGCAGTGGCGAAACGCACGCCCGCGGCGATCCATGTGGCGCCCGGCGAAAGTGGGGCAAGCCGCCGCCGCCTGGCGAAAGCGATCCACGTGGCGCCCGGCGAGCAGTGGCGAAGCACGCCTCCGCCCGCCGCAAGGCAAAAAGGTGGTGCGAGGTGGCTTCACCCGAAGGCTCCTTCCCTGTCTGCTCGGAGCAGCAGAGACAGCGATGTCGAACACATCAACTGCGAGGATTTACGCTACAAGCCCATTCCTCTAACGCCTCACCAACTTTGTCAAGAAAGGTTACATCCCGGGCGACCGGCGAAGCCATCGTCGGCATTTAATGAGGCCGGAGGAACGGGACAGCACGGGAGGCGTATTAAATGTGTAAGGATCGGATGATGACCCTTTTTACCTACTCCTCGTAGCTTTGGCCTATATAAGGGCCCTCGGGTGCATGGGGAAGAGGGGTCGAAAGTAGAAAAGAGAACAAGCAAGAGTACCGCAGGAGAGCCTAAGGAAGAACTTGTAATTCCCAAGCTTTGTACTGTGCCGGTTTCCAAACACTCTCTATAAGCAATCTAGTAGGAAGTAAGGCTGTTACCCGAGGCAAAGGGGGCCTGAACCTGGGTAAAATCTTGGTATCATCCCTAGTTCTTAGTGGCCGAAGCTCGTTGCGGGGGAGTTCCTAGGGTTTCCCCTCGCTAGGTTTAGCCCGCCGCGAAGACGCCCTCCTTCCGAACAAAACTCGGTCCGTAGACTCTGGGCCTATCAGGCGGAATACGCCGACAGGGGCGCGCCAGGTAGGGGGTTAGTGGTTGGCTTTTCCGGCTAACTCCCCGGCGGACTTCGGCGTTCGTGATTCAGAAGCAAGCTCGCGCATCCGAAGATGGCGGATCCTCAGCATCAGAATATCGCGGGGGCGAGCGACGACCAAGGCGCCACCCGGTCATCGCGCCGGTTGAGGGACCGTCTCACCCCGCCCCTGCAAGGCGGCGCTGCTGTTCCCTTGGAAGCGGGGGAGCAGCCCGTGCGTCGCAGGCTGGCCATGGAGGCGGCCACTCCTGCCTAGAACTTGCACGCAGCCCGTGCTCTTCTGGACCACCCTCCGGTGGAGTTCGCGGGAGACTCCCCGGCCACTCCGTGGCTGCGAAGCATTGCCGGCCTCGTGGATGCGGCCCAACTCCGGGTAGGGTTCTCCCGGTCAGTACTGTCGTACCTTGACGCCTAAAAGCGCATCTGGCGCTCTCGAGCCTCCAAACGCCTAACGAAAAAGGCCTGGCGGGGGGGGGTCGGAAAGGCGCGCGCAACCCCGGTCCCGGTTCCTCGAGGAACCGTGGGGACCTCCGCTCTCATCTGGACGAGAGCCGCCGGCAGCGCGGCGATGACCTCCGCGGTCGCCTGCCGCGCCACCCGGACCAAGAGCGCTGCCACGGTAAGCAGGTGGCAGCTGGCGATGAGAGTCCCCCCCATGGCTCTCATCCTCGGAACCAGGAGGAAGTTCACTCCTCCGGCTCTACACAGAGCCGGGCCTCGCGCCCCCATGAACGGTCGCCGGACCGGCCCTCTGACGAGCGGCTCGGCTCCCTCTACGGCGTCGGGTGCCAGGCCTTCTCCCGGCGATTGCGCCGCGTAACCTGGCCGGACAGGTTCCGCCCGGCGGCCATAGAAAAATATGACGGCACCACCAACCCGGAGGAGTTCCTCCAAATCTACACGACGATGGTGCGGGCAGCTGGCGGATCCGAAAAGGTCATGGCCAACTACCTCCCAACAGCCTTGACAGGCTCTGCCCGCTCCTGGCTGCTAAATCTCCCCCGAGGGTCGGTGCACTCGTGGGGAAAGTTGTGCGACATCTTTGTCGCCAATTTTCAGGGCTCCTTCGCGCAGCCCGGTGTGGAGGATGACCTCCACGCCCTGGAGCAAGAGAAGGGGGAGTCGCTTCGCGACTTCATCCGGCGGTTCTGCCACTGCCGCAACACAATCCCCCACATCTCTGAGCAATCGGTCGTCATCGCCTTCAGGAGGGGCGTACGCGACCGCAAGATGAAGGAGAAGATGGCCACCCGCACCATCAGCTCCACCTCCGAGCTCTTCTCCCTCGCCCATAAGTGTGCGCGGGCCGCGGAGGCAAGGGGGCCAGCGCCTGGCCCCAAGGGTGGCCACGGCAAGGATGAGGCCGGGACCTCGAAGGGTTCCGGCCGCTCAAGCAAGAAGGCGCGGAAGCGCGAGGCGGTGAGACCAGTAGTCTTGGCAGCCGGCGCGACGAGCGCGACGACGGAGAAGACCCCGCGCCCCAGAAGCGCAGTCGCCGCGACCGGCGTGAAGATCGCCGCGAGCGGCGTGGTGACCATCGTGACCGGCGTGGTGATCGACGTGACGACCGCCGCGGTCGTGGGAACGACCTCCGCGACCAAAAAGAGGGCGAGCCCTATTGCCCAATACACAAGACCAATACCCATGACCTAGATAATTGCCGGGTCGTGGACAAGATGGTGGAGAAACGGCTCAAGGAACGCCGCCCCGATGATGATCAAGATGAAGATCCCCCGCTGGCCTTCCAGCAGGCCGATCACGTGGTGGCCTATATCCATGGTGGTTCGTCCACCTTCCCCTCCAACGCCGCTTACAAACGGCTGAAGAGGGAAGTGTGTGCCACCACATCAAGCTCGGGGGCGGGTCGGATGCTGAAGTGGTCTGAGCAAGCGCTCACCTTCAGTCAGGCTGACCATCCCGAGGGCGCCGACGGCCTGGGGAATCTCCCGGTCGTAGTGTCGCCCACCGTCCGGAACGTGCGGCTCACCAGCGTCTTTGGTGGACGGAGGGAGTTCTATCAACCTCCTGTCCTCCTCAGTGTTCCTAGAGCTTCAGATCCCATGGCAGAATCTGCGCCACTCGCCCTTCTTCTGGGTAGCCCCAGAGGCTGGTTTGATGCCCCTGGGACAGGTGCGCCTCCCCGTTACCTTCGGGGAGAGGGACAATTACCGCACCGAATTGGTGGATTTCAAAGTCGCCGACTTCGACCTCCCCTATAATGCCATACTCGGCCGACCGGCGTTGGCCCAGTTCATGGCGGCCACCCACTACGCGTTCATGGTGGTGAAGATGCCGGGGCCCGCTGGCCCCATTGTGATCAGGGTAGATAGGGCAAAGGCCTTGCGCTGTTTCAAGGTTGCGCTGGACCTGGCCGGTGCCACCTGCGTTGGACGCCCAGACGCCACTTCTTCGGGAGCCCCTCAGGCCCGGACCCGCGCCTCACCCGCTCACGGTGGGGTTAAGGTGGTCGCCTCGAGTCTTGGCGAACCCCGAAGATCACAACATTGGCGCCAACCTCAGCGCCAAATAGGAAGACGCGCTCGTCGCCTTCCTTCAATCCAATTCCGACGTGTTCGCCTGGCAACCGTCCGATATGGCTGGGGTCCCCAGGGAGGTGATCGAACACCAATTGGCAACGCTCCCCGAGGCGCGTCCGGTCCGGCAGAAGGTCCGGAGGCAGGCGCCCGAGCGTCAAGACGCCATTCGAGAGGAGGTGGAGAAGCTGCTGAGCGCGGGGATCATCCGGGAGGTCTCTCATCCTGAGTGGCTCGCCAACCCCGTGCTCGTCAAGAAGTCCAACGGGAAATGGCGCATGTGTGTCGACTTCACCGACCTCAACAAGGCCTGCCCGAAGGACCCTTACCCCCTGCCGCGGGTCGATCTCATTGTTGACTCCACGGCCGGGTGTGAACTGCTGTGCTTCCTGGACGCGTACTCCGGGTACCACCAGATTAGCATGGCGCTTGAAGATGAAGAGAAGACCGCTTTTGTAACCCCTACGGTGTTCTTGTTATGTAAGAATGGCTTTTGGTTTAAAAATGCTGGTTCCACTTACCAACGTGCCATGCACATTACCTTCCGCCCCAGATAGGGCGAAATCTTGAGATTTATGTTGATGATTTAGTTGTGAAGATCAAAAGAATGAAGAATCGATCCAAGACACGGAGGAGACCTTTGCTAACCTCCTAAGAAGCGCTGAAGCTCAACCCTAAAAATGCGTGTTCGGTGTGCCCTCCGGCAAGCTATTGGGCTTTTGGTATCCAAATGGGCATTGAAGCCAACCTCGATAAGATATCGCCATCGAGCACATGAAGCCGCCAACACGACTCAAGCAAGTCAATGCTTGGCGGCCGCTGGCCTCCTGGGCGTTCATTGCGGTTGGGAGAAAAAGCTTGCCCCTGTTTAAGCTGCTGAAGAAGACAAACCACTTCGAGTGGACTGAAGAAGCCTAGAAGGCGTTTGAAGAATTGAAGCGGTACCTCTCCTCTCCCGGTCTTTGGTTTCCCCATACCGGTGAGCCGCTGTTCTCAGATATAGTTGCCACCCCGAGGTGGTGGCCGCGGTGTCTTGATTGCGGAGAGGAAGGCGTCCAAAGGCGGTGTACTACATTAGCAAGGTCTTGCACGGCCAAGACCCGTACCATGAGCTCGAGATGTCTTGTCTGCAGATCTGGTGGCGTCCAGGAAGCTGCGCCATTATTTCCAAGGACGGGAAGTTACCGTGGTCACGGCCTACCCTCTGCGAGAGATCCTCCACAACCGAGAAGCAGAGGGCCGGATCGTAAAATGGGCGGTGGAACTGGGGGAATTCGACCTCAAATTCGTACCCCGCACCGCTGTCAAAAGTCAGAAGTTGACGGAGTTTGTCGCCGAGTGGACTCCCGCCGCTTCGGAAGCTGAAGATACTCCCGCGCCTTCTCCCTGGACCTTATTCTTCGATGGTTCCTTCAGGTTGGAGGGCGCGGGGGCTGGGGTCGTCCTGGTCTCCCCGACCGGGGACGTCCTCCAGTATGTGGTCGCCCTCGAGTTCAAGGCCACGAACAACGAGCCGTAATACGAGGGCTCTTGGCGGGTTGCGACGCTTCGGCATTGGGCATTCGGCGTCTCCAAGTCAAGGGAGACTCCCTGCTGGTCATCAATCAAGCGCGGAAGGAGTTCCAATGTTCTGACCCCACCATGGCGGCGTACCTGGCGGAGGTCCGAAGAATGGAGCGTCATTTTGAAGGTTTGGGATATATCCATGTCCCCCGGCGCGACAATCACCTTGCGGACGGGCTCTCGCAGCTTGCGTCCTCAAGGGCTCCTGTTCCGGTCGGAGTCTTCGAAGAAAGGCTATCGCGACCGTCCATCACGACCCCCGATCCAGGTGGGGACGATGGTGTCGCTGTCACAGCCCCCAGTTCAGGCGGGGATGACGGCAAGGCCGTTGCGGCCTCCGGCTCAGGTGGGGACGGTGGCGCCGCTGTCATGACCTCTGGCTCCGAGGAGGAGACAACCAGGTCGCCAAATTTCGGGTCCGGAGGAAGATGGCGGCGCGCCAAGGCAACGCTAGGGAAACGCTTCCCAACAGAGTGCCCGGCGAAAGCACCGAGTGGTCGCCACGCTGGCGAGAAAATCAGTGGATGGATCCTATCCTAGCCTTCCTGCGTGACCAAGTGATCCCCGACGATGATGCCTCAGCTGAGAAGATTGCACGTAAGGCCAAGTGCTATACCCTGGTAGGTGGGGACCTATATCGCCAGGGCAGGAACGGAGTTCTACTGAAGTGCATCACTCGGGAAGAGGGCAACCGCTCTCGATATCCATGGGGCGTGTCGGGAGCCATATGTCCAAATGACGCTGGTCGGGAAAGCGTTCCGCCAAGGATTCTATTGGCCCACTGCCCTCCAGGATGCTTGTGAGCTGGTGAGGACATGCGAAGCTTGTCAGTTCTTCGCCAGGCAAATCCACCGACCAGCCCAGGCTCTGCAAACTATCCCGCTCTCCGCCGCTTGCGGTCCGGGGCTGATATCTGGTCCGTTCCAGGGCCACGGGGGTTTCACCCACCTCTTCGTCGCCATCGACAAATTCACGAAGTGGGTTGAGGCCGAGGCGGCGCGCCATCACGCCGCCGCCGCCGTCAAATTTATGCGGGATCTTCGCCGCTTCGAAGTCGCTAATCGCATCATCACCGACTAACGGGACCCAATTCACCAAAGGCGGCTTTTTGGAATTCGCGATTTAAATGGGCACCAAGGTATGCTTTACTTGGTGGCCCATCCCATGAGCAACGGACAAGCAGAACGCGCCAACGCTACCGGTGTGAAGGGCCTCAAGACAAGAGCGTTTGATCGGCTTCACAAGAGGGGCACGCGGTGGACGGAAGAACTCCCGGCGGTACTGTGGTCGCTTCGTACCACGCCCAGCCGGGCCACGGGCGAGACGCCTTTCTTCCTGGTGTACGGGGCAGAGGCTGTTCTCCCTTCCGAGCTATCGCTCGGTTCCCCGCGCGTCTCGATGTTCAACGAAGAAGACCAGGAGGATCTCCGGCGAGAAGACGTCAACCTTCTGGAGGAGGTGCGGGATCGCGCTGCTCTTCGCGCCGCCCGCTACCAGCAAAGTCTCAGGCGGTACCACGCCACCCGGGTCTCTGAGAGAACACTGGCAGTAGGCGACCTGGTCTTGCGCAGAATTCAGACGCACGCCGGGTTGCACAAACTGTCTCCCCGATGGGAGGGCCCCTTCAGGGTGGTCTCAGTATCTCGGCCCGGGGCGGTCCGGTTGGCCACTGAGGACGGCGAAGAACTGACGAATTCCTATAACATAGAGATGTTGCGGAAATTCTACCCATGAGGGAATTGTAAGTATCCCGCTGATCGCCCTGGTCAGCCATGAGGTGAGACTCTCCCTTGGCTGGTTGGCGGCTTCTGGCGGTTAGTAAGGTTGTCGCCAAAAAGGCTTTCAATTTACCATCGTTGTCCCTTTCTTTGCCCATAGTAGCAAGTTCTTTTTGCATGAATACCGCTGGTCCCGTATGTTGGCTAATTCCTTGATGATCAGTAAGAGTCACCGGGTGCCTGTGTCCGACAAGGACGGGCGACCAGGGGGCGGGCTAGATGCGGTGCTCAAACGCGGCTCGCACGCCTCGGGTTGGCTCCCTGAAGCACCGCTGGTTGTCACCGCGAGCATCGTTAGTCTAGTACCCCTCCTGGAAGCCCGCTGCTTTGACGCACAGCACCGTGGTTCGATTTCCAAAAAATCGCAAGGACTTAGAAATCAAAAAGGGACCAGAGCTCACCCCGTGCAGGAACCTACATTATTCGGCCCTTTCTTGCCTACGCCTACTCATTCTGTTAGCAGTGGTGCCCCGAAGCTTCTTCGTGGTCGCCCAGAGGCTCGGGGGCTGGTCGCCCCAAGCTCCTTCGTGGTCGCCTCAAGCTTCTTCGTGGTCGCCCAGGGGCTCGGGGGCTGGTCGCCCCAAGCTCCTTCGTGCTTTCGCCTTGAGTCTCCGGTCGCCCAGAGACTTGGGGGCTAGTCGCCATGATATAAAAAGCAAGATAAGTGCTACTTGTCGCATTTTGACCATTTCCTTATGTGCATATACTAAGATGGGTCAAGTTACGTGATTGTCACAAGTGCCAAAATTAACGGTCCCTCATGATCAAAGGAAATGTGTTAAAAGCGTTAACGTTGATGCGACCAAGCAACCGGGTGCAAGTTAGACGTGGTACTCGGACACGGCTCATCGCCTCGGGTTGGCTCTCTGGCACCACCGGTTGTCACCGCTGAGTGCACCGGTCTAAATACACTTCCGGAAACTTGTTGCCTTGCCACGTTACGCTGCGGCGCGCTTTCAGGCGATCATCAGGGTCCCAGTTCCAGAAGGGTTTGAACCAAGTGACAATCCCGCGCGAAAACCAAACGCTAAGACCAAGCTACGTCTAGCGTCTCCTGCCGAACTCAGGGCCGATTTTTGCCTAAGTCCCGTATGACTTGTGTGATCCTTACTTGTGTTTGCAGCAAGCACGCGTAATCACTGGCGGAACTCAAGGATGCTGCCCTAACCTAAGCGTTCCTCAGTCATTCCAGCCAAGTTAAAAGGCTGGCCGCTTAACGGTTTAATCTAACAAATTTGATCGCACAAAACGAAAGAACCGGCAAAATAGCGTTAAACCCAGAAATGTCTGATCTGCTAAGTACCACTTAAGTGTTTGTACATGCAGGTAGGTCAAGCAAAAAAAGAGAGAAGCAAAATGAACCAAGAAGCTGCCCGGCCCTTCACTCCTCGTCGCCGACATCGATGTTGTCGCCCTCGTCGCCTTCCACGGCCAGCGGGGTGGAGACATCCATGACCGGTTGCTCAACTTGCAGCATCCCGGCCACGTGCTCGGCGGCCGCGCGCACCCTCGCCTCCGCTTGCTGTGGACTCCCTCAACACCGGCCGTCACCGCGCCAAGGATCGAGGGCGGCGCTGGCCGCCCAAAGAGCGCCAGATAGGTCGCGGTCATGATCGTGACCTCTCGACCTTCCCGTGGGAGCGAGCGGCTAGGGCTTTGGCGATCCGGGCGCCTCCGCGGCCTGGTTGGTCGCGTGGGCAATTGCGCATCGCGAGTCCTCCAATGGCGTGTTCAGGCCACCCAAGGGCTCGAGCACCTCTTCGTCTTGTTGAAGGCCTTCTTGAGCATGACAGGCGGAGTTGCGCCGCAGCGAAAGGACTCCACCTCCGAGGTCTTCGGCCGTCTCCGCCTCTGCACCGATCTTGACCCTTTCGGCCCGCGTCTGCATGGCGGCGGCATCGGTTCTCTCTTGCGCCAATGCCGTCTCCGCTGTGTTCGCTCACTCGCTCTCCTGCGCGTCGCCCCTCACCGACGCTTAATCGCCAGCGATATCGCCCGTGCTGGCGGCTGCGGCAAGGGGTGGCCGATCGCCGTGTAGGTCGCCGAGCCCGCGAAGAGCTCGACGTGGCGTTTGGTGGGGGCTATGGCGGCGGGTGCGAGGTTTTGGAGGCGCTGGCGCTGGGTCACCGCTCCCGGCCCTCTCGTGGCGGCGGCCGGGGTATCTGGCGAAGCGACGGCGCCGGTGGCGCTGGTGGCGTTCCGCCTTGGCGCGCTCCTGAGGGCCGCCTTGGCGGTGCCCTCAGCCGAGGCCGGCCATTGGGAGTGTGAGGTCACCTTGTTGGATGGTGGCCTGGCTCCCATAGCCGATGAAGTTGGCGCCGCGGCCGTTGAGGCCGGCGCCGGAGGAGGTATCGGAGCTGGCGCCACGGGAGGCACCGGCACCGAAGGAGGAGACGTCGGGGCGGGCGCTGCGGGGAGGCAGCGCCACCGGCGATGAAGTCGAGATTGGGGCGGCTTGCGTGGCCGCCCCCTGTGAAGAATCCGCCACGACGGGGCTCGTGGCGGCGGAAGTTTGGCCCGCGTCCACGCGGGCCCGCTTGGAGTCCGGACCCGTGGTGTCTGGGGCATGCGATCGTTTGCCCGCGGCCCGATCGCTGGCGGGGGCAGTGTCCCTGATCACCAGCGGGCCGCGGGCTGGCACCACGGCAAGTCCCGTGGAGTCCATTGGCGGGAGTAGCCTTACGACCCTTAGGCGCTCCGCGTGCTCCAGATTAGCAAGCGGCTGGGCCACCGCCGGGAAAGGGGTGCCGGTCGGAACCGGCTGCATAAGTACGGCGAGCCATCGGCCCTGGAGCTGCTCATCCAAGTTCCCCGCACCTGGCAATGGACAAAAAGTGGCTGCTGGTTGGTAGGAGACCGCAAAAAAGAGCATGTGCGCAAGAAAAAGTTAAAGAAAGACGAAGACTCACGTCCGGGCCACGTGCGCGTCGCGTCGTCGTCGCCCGTATACTGCCATGTAGGGCGGACGCGGTGGCGAAGAGGGCTGATCCTCCGGGCCACGAAGTCCCGGGCTACTAGCCCCCCAGACAGTCCGGCTTCCCGCAATCGGAGGACGCGGGTCGCCATCGCGCGAAGTTCCGCTGTCTCCTCGACTGGAGAGTTCCAGTCCTCGATGGCCTCGGCGGCCCCGGTGGGCACGTTCAAGGCGTCGACGCCGCTGTCATCTTTGATGTACAGCCATTCGCTGCGCCATGATTTCCAGTTGGACCGGGGCTGAAAGGTGATGTAGCGGGAGGCCATCCCGTCCCGCAGGCGGAAGTAGCAACTCCCCACTATCTCATTGTCGGCGGAGGCGCGGCAGAGAAAGAAGTAGCGGAAGAGTGGAAGATTCGGCATCACCCCCATGAACATTTCACAGAGGTGTGCGAAGATGGAAAGAAAGATAATAGAGTTGGGGGTGAGGTGAAGGTGGTGGATCTCGTAGAAGTGAAGGACTGTGAGGAAGAACTCGGAAAATGGCGGAACCAGGCCCGCCATCATGGCCCAAGTGTGGAGAAGGATTTCGTCGGAAAGGCACCGCGGCGTGGAGGTCCCCGCCCGGATGCGGAAGGTGCCCTCCGGCGCCAGGATGGCCATTCTACCCACCGCATGGGAGTCCGTGGTGGAGGCTGGGAATGTAGGCGCCATAAGGAAGACGAAGGCTTTTTGAGCAAAGAGATTGAAGAAGTAGAAGTTGGGGTGCGCAAGGAAGAAGAAGGCGTAAAATCGTTTGATATAGATGAACCTATCTATATATGCGCCCCTGCACCGACGGTTCATGGAGAAGACAAGATCGTGCGTCGCCTCGAGTCCCGAGAAAAATCTGCAGATACGCGGGAGGGGAACCGAGGCGGTCGTACCCTCATGAGTGGTGGCCCCACCCAGGAGCACGCTTGGCATTTAATGAAGGTTCTAAAGTAAGCTTTGCACGCAGCTGTATGGCGGGCCCGGCTCTTGTCGGCGTACTCTGCTTTGGGTACCCTCTTCGCCAAGACAAAGCGGTCAACACGGCGGTCAACATGTCGACCCACGTGGCGCCCGGCGAAAGCAGTGGGCGAAACACGCCGCCGCCGGGCGAAAGCGATCCACGTGGCGCCCGGCGAAAGCGGTGGGCGAAGACGCCTGCCGCCCGGCGAAAGCGACCACGTGGCGCCGGCGGCGTGGGGGCGAAGCACGCTCGCCGCCCGGCGAAGCGACCACGTGGCGCCCGACGAGCGGTGGGCGAAACACGCCCGGCGAGCAGCCCACGTGGCGCCCGGCGGCGGTGGCGAAGACGCTTTCGCCCGGCGAAAGATCCATGTGGCGCCTAGCGAGCAGTGGGCTGACGCTACGCCGCCGCGAAAGGGATCCACGTGGCGCCCTGGCGAAAGCGGTGGGCGAAACACGCTTCGCCGCCCGCCGCAAGGCAAAAAGGTGGTGCGAGATGGCTTCACCCCGAAGGCTCCTTCCCCGTCGTGCACGCTTACGCAACAGACACAGCGATGTCGAACTCGCAAGCTGCGAGATTTCGCTACAAGCCCATTCCTCTGACGCCTCACCAACCTGTCAAGAAAAGGTTACATCCCGGGCGGACCGGGCGAAGCCATGCGTCGGCATTTAATGAGGCTGGAGGAACGGGACAGCACGGGGAGGCGTATTAAATGTGTAAGGATCAGCATGATGACCCCTTTTTTACCTACTCCCGTTAGCCTGGCCTATATAAGGGCCCTCGGGTGCATGGGGAAGAGGGGTCGAAAGTAGAAAAGAGAACAAGCAAGAGTACCGCAGGAGAGCCTAAGGAAGAACTTGTAATTCCCAAGCTTTGTACTGTGCCGGTTTCCAAGCACTCTCTATAAGCAATCTAGCAGGAAGTAAGGCTGTTACCCGAGGCAAAGGGGGCATGAACCTGGGTAAAATCTTGGTGTCATCCCTAGTTCTTAGTGGCCGAAGCTCGTTGCGGGGGAGTTCCTAGGGTTTCCCCTCGCTAGGTTTAACCCGCCGCGAAAACGCCCTCCTTCCGAACAAAACCCGGTCCGTAGACTCTGGGCCTGTCAGGCGGAATACGCCGACACCTGCCTTCAGGAGCAGCTACTCGCGCGTGTTGGTGTAGTTTTCTTTCGTTTCTTTCGCGTTTGATGTATCAGGGTCTTGTTGATTCCGCACACTCCTTTCTTTAATGCATGGCAGAGCTCCTGTCGTTTATTTCAAAAAAAAAAATGTTTCAGCTTTTAATAGGAAATGGAACTGGTCCAATTCAAGGGTCAACCTACATGAACTTTCTAATTTCAAGTGTTTGACCCTTTATTTTCCCTTAATCAACTAAAAATATTACTCAACTTGTACTTTTACACAGTTGCACTACCGGTTAGAGTGTGTAGCGAAATTATGTGCCGGGTCTTTTTCATCGCACCCCATTGGAAGGGACCAACAACAGCGTGTTTTGTGGGAAAGTTAAGGAGAGAGAATACAGAGAGATTGAAAAGAGGAGTCACACATCCATTTGCAATTGCTCTGCGGCTCTGCCTCTCCAATCCCTCTCAGCTTAGCGAAAGTTCCAACCATAAAAACTACTGTTTAATTATGACAACACGCCTGATTTTTCTATTATCCTCGATAAGTCTCATCTTTTGTTGATCATTCGATGTAATCACTTTGAAAAGCAGATGGATTATGTTCACATACTTGCTCCTTTCCAAGTTAAGGCTCGTCATTTGGGTTGCAGGGTTTATATGGTCATTTTGTTGTGTGTGTGTGGGTGGGGGTTGGGGGGTCCTTTTTTTTGATAACGAAAGATTTATTAATTTCAAGAACATTACATCGAGATGACACAAGTTCTCAAAATCGCTTCCTACCTTTTCTTAATCATAAGCACACACCAAACAAATATAAAATTGAAAGTAACCTCGCACAATCTAGTAACGGCAATCCAAAACTAAACCGCCACCCATGTGCTTGGGAGAAGAATTCCTTGGACACCCGCGCCAAACAAGCTGTAGCCTCCGCCAAAGTAGCACGCATCTCCACTTTCTGCAACACAGCCCATGCACGTAGCCATCGGATAATAGCAAACGTAACCTGCAAAGGAGAAGAATTGGTTTTCTTTTGAAAAACTCGATCATTCCTGGTTAACCAAATAGACCAACACGTAGCAGCAGCACCAAGAAGAATAAGCGTTCTATCACTTTTATGAAAACCATTTAACCAATTACCAAATATATTAGCGACACTCTGTGGATTAGGTATGCCAAACGTCACATAAATGAGAAACCAGATTGAGTGCGCAAAATGACAATCAAAAAACAAATGCTTAATTGTCTCTGGTTTGCGACAAAAGCAACATGTTTTGCTTCCTTGCCAATTTCGCTTAGCCAAATTGTCTTTGGTTAAAATCACTCCTCTCCTAAGATACCACAAGAACACCTTGATTTTTAGTGGGACTTTAAGTTTCCATAGTCTTTTATTTAAATTCGGAGCACCGCTTGCAATCAAAGCTTGATAATGAGATTTCACCGAGAATTGGCCATCTTGACACAAATTCCAGCGGAACTCATCATCAATCGATGTTAAATTGATACTAGCGATTCGTGCAAGTAAATTATTCCACGCCACTAACTTTGGTCCAAGCAGCGACCTTCTCCAGGAAACATTTGGTTGGGCTGGAAGTAGGACATCTGCAATGGTTACAAATTTCCTTCGAACGATGCTATATAAACCAGGATATTGATCTTTCAGAGGGCAATTGCCAAGCCAGATATCCTCCCAGAACCTCACCTGCGATCCATTGTTAATTTTGAAGGTGCCAAAACAAAGAAAATCTTGCTTTACCTTCATCAAGCTGGACCAGAAATGAGAATCTCCTGGTTTCCACTCCGCTTGCCCAAGTGGCGTTGAGCCTAAGTATTTGTTTCGAATCAACTGTTGCCAGGTACCCTCAGATGTTAAAAGTTTAAACAACCATTTACTTAGTAGGGCAGTATTTTTATATTTTAAGTCATGTATCCCCAGGCCTCCTTGTTCTTTTGGTTGGCATAAGATACTCCACCTAGCAAGACGATACTTTCGCTTGTGGTCATCCCCTTGCCAATAGAACCGAGATCGAAAATAATCGAGTTTCTTTAGGACACCCATAGGAATTGCAAAAAAAGACATCATATACATAGGCAAGCTACTTAACACTGAGTTAATCAATGTCAGTCGACCTCCCACAGAAAGATGTTTGCCCTTCCAACTACTAAGCCTCTTTTGAAAACGTTCTTCTACCATTTTCCAATCCGAGGTTCGTAATTTTCTATAATGAATCGGGATACCAAGATACTTCAAAGGAGACTTCCGTGTTTACTGACCAAGCAGTTCGACATAATGATCCAATGAATTTTGTGCCTCTCCAAAACAGAACAATTCACTTTTATGGAAATTAATTCTTAACCACGAGACTTGCTCAAATGCACAAAGCAATAGCTTCATGTTATGCGCTTTTTCTAGGTCATTTTCCATAAAAATAATTGTATCATCTCGCATATTGTAAAATAGACAGCCATTATCAACCAAGTGAGGTACTACTCCCTCCACTAGCTCCTGATTTTTTGCCCTTTTAATTAAGATTGATAAAATATCTGCAACAATATTGAACAATAGTGGCGACAACGGATCTCCCTGACGAAGTCCCTTCCTTGTTTGGAAGTAATTCCCAATCTCCCCATTAACATTCACCGCCACACTGCCTCCCGAAATGAAGGACTGAATCCAAGAAATCCACTTAGAAGAGAATCCCTTCATTCGTAATACTTGAACCAAAAAAGGCCATTTAACTTTGTCATAGGCTTTCTCGAAATCGATTTTCAAGATGACTCCACTAAGTTTTTTCCTATGCAACTCATGCAAAGTCTCATGTAAAATGACAACCCCCTCAAGGATATTTCTACCTCGCATAAAAGCTGTTTGAGTTGGGCTAACAACTTTATTAGCAACCGAGTTCAATCTATTCGTTGCAACTTTTGTGAAGATCTTGAAACTCACATTCAAAAGGCATATTGGCCTATATTGTTGTATGATGTTGGCCTCTTGAACTTTTGGTACCAGTGTGATAACCCCAAAATTCAGACTGAAAATAGGTAATTCCCCCGCATATAGCTCTTGGAACATAGCAAATAAGTCCCCTCGAATAACTTCCCAGAATTTTTGATAAAATTCAGCTGGGAAGCCATCTGGGCCTTATTATGTTCCATCTGGAAAATTGCATCTTTAAGCTCGCTCTCAGTGAACTGAGCAGTTAACAAATCATTTTCATCTTGCGATACTCTCTCAATGTCATGATAATCATTTTCGGAAGATTCATTAAACTCTCCTCGGACCAAACAATTCTTTGTAGAATGTGGTTATATAATTTGTTAGATTAGCTCCTTCGATTTTCCCATCCTCTTGGTCTAAAGAGTAAATCCTTTTCTTCCCGTGTTTGCCATTGGCAATCATCCGGTATCTATATTATTATCCCCAAAAGAATGTCTTTCGCTTTTGCCCGTGATAATATTTGGTTTCTTCTTCCTCGTTTAGCTAGATTATCCCGAGCCCGAGCAAGATCCTCTCGCTCGCTCTCGGTCAAATCTCTAACCTCGTGTATATCCAATTCATAAATAGTCGATTAGTTTAGCTTTACATTGTTTGTATACACCATTGATATGAAAAGACCACCCACGAAGAACCCTACAGAGTCCCCAATTTGTGGTTCCATCGTTGAAGCCCTTAACGGTCTATTCGAGATATCTACCACTTTATCATAAAAATCCTCTCGGTTGAACCAAGACAACTCAAATCTAAAAGGAATAGATTTTCCGGAGAAAGCACGAGAACAAAATTAAGTAGAAGAACAAGAACACGTAATGTAGTCTCAACAACCTTCTCTTTATTGATATGATGTGGTGGTGTGTATGATATGCAGTCTCTACCCCTTTTACATGGAGAAAAGTGGGATGCTATGATAATAGAATAAGGTCCTATTTGTTTAGGGTTTTTTTTGGCTTAAAAGTCAAAAAGTTAAAGCCTAAACAAACGAGTCGTTTTTTTTCTGGGCTTTTCAAAAGTTATAAGCCTCCATATAACTAAAAGCTAAAAGTCACAGGAGAGAGGCTTTTTTTGATTTATTGATGGTTGATTTTAGAATAATAACACTAAAGTTAGATAAAATTACCTGTCTCTATCACGTACAAAAGCTATTAGCTTTTAAGCTGTTTAAACAAAAAGTTAGCTTTAAGTTATAAGCTAAAATTTTAAACCTAAACAATCAAAGCCTAAGTAACATGGGACTATATTATACTAACAGACGAGTTAGGTAAAATATCCACATGATCGACCAAGCGAAATACAACATTTACTTTACTTTTTCAGGGAAAAAGGTAATGTCAACGTGATCTGACGGTATGGGTATTGTCGAGAATCTAATGCAAGTAACAAAATAAAAGCTACAATGTTAGTACTACGGTTGGATAACAAGAACAGATGGATGGTCCTCTACCCTTGATTAGGATACACTTGTACACACATTTAGCATCTATTTGGAACACAATTACTTCAGAGGAACTTGGAAGAAAACTGTGCAACTACGTATGATTCTTACAAAATTCTCGTGTTCCAGATAGAGCCAAAGAAAATAGTCTACTCCCTCAGGAAATATAATGAACAACAGGCACAGCTAATTGTAGTTAAGTACTCCTTAGTTTGAGGCAGGGCAACCCAATAATCCAAATAGCCGGGATAGAGGGGTAAGCAACCAATGATTTGCCCCCTTTTGCTGCACTCAGAAACGCAATAGAACTTCTCTGTCTTTTGGAGAAAGCAGCGACGGGGAAAAAAATTAAAAAAGAAGAAGGAAGGAAAGGATCAAGAACAAAAGCCCAAACAACTCATGTGTGAAGGAAGGTGCTGGCCCCACGCAGGAGCACTCGGGACTCGGCCACTAGCTAGCAGTTTGTTTAGCGTCACTGTCCGCCATTGTTGGGCTCCTCCGATGTAGAGACATTTCGCATCAGTGGCGTGGCTAGTGATCAAGTGCAAGAAAACAGAAGCATCGGTTCTTGATTTGATTCGTCGAGGTGGTGGCCTTGAGGTGGATCTGCTGTAAGCATGCCGTCATCATCTTCTCCTTTTGCTTTTTCATTCGGTCGTTCTTTCTTAATTTAGACCAGTGACTAGCGAGTATTTTCTTTTTCTTAATTTAGACCAGCAGTTTAGACTGATCATCGTTTTTTCTTTTTCATTCATTCGTTCGTTCTTTATTTCATTCAGTCCTCGAGGTGGGCGTCGTGACGGGCCGGGCCGGCCTGGTACGGGCTCATTGTGCTTCGGGCCTAAACCGTGCCAGGCCGCGATGGTCCATCGTGCTCGCCGTGTCGGCCCGGCCCGGCCCGGCTCGCCTTCGGTGAGCCCAGGCACAGTCTATTTACGTTCCGTGCCCGCTTCATGCCATGCCAGTCCATGTCCGGCCTATTTATACTATCGCTACAAGAGAAAATGACCACATATTGATTTCTTTCTTTATCTGTCTAGGACTTCCTTTTTCTCCAGTCGAAACAAAATCCTATTGTGTTTAATCTTCTCGATTTCCTTGATCGGTTACTCCTTCCAGTTATATACATGCAGCTGTCGGTGTACTTTGCACCGGGGTACCTTCTCCGCCGCAGATTAGTGGGCCCAAAAGTGGCCCAAACACGTGGCGGCTTTGGCGAGCGGTGGCGATCATGCCTGCCTGCGAAGCGGAAGCCCACGTGGCGGCCTGGCGAATGGGCGGGTGATCGTGCCCCACTCATCAGGCCACGAAGGCAACTAAAGGAATGAGGAGAAGGCTTCGCCTCGAAGTCTCCCTCCTCTGGCACCCTGTGTCAGGGTCATTGATTGCGAAGCATTCTGCTATCGACACGATGACGACTCATCCTCTCTGACGCCTCTTACCAAATCCGTCGCAGGAGCGTCATATCCCGGACGGACCGGGCGAAGCCACTCAGCGGCATTAAATGAGGTTTGAAGGACAAGGCTACAGTGACGGGTGTAATAAATGAGTCGTGGGTCGATGTAAGGCTCGAATGATGGATATAATTAATGAGTGGTAGATCAGTATAGCGTCACCTTCTCACCTGTCCGAGCTAGTCCCGCCTATATAAGGGCGCTCTGGTGCATGGAGAAGGGGGCCAAAGGAAGGAGAGAGCTAAAATCGGGACTCGGATCCAGAGAACCCACTCACGCTCAAGAACCATTGTAATCGCCTTCACACTTCCTTAACAAAGATCTAGCAGGACGTAGGGCTATTACCCACGCTGGGGGCCTAAACCTAGGTACATCACCGTGTCCATTTATCTGTTGATCCTCAGGATCCATCGTGTGAGAGTCATTAGAGTTTCCGGCCATGAAGACGCTCTCTACCGAACCATACCCTCCATCATGGGAGTAGTCAACCCTGTTCGTTAACGGGGTCCTGTTCGGCGGAATACACCGACAGCAGCCATGCATTTACTCGTTAATTTGCTCACCCACACATAGAACACATGCATGCATTCCCTTCCTTTCTCTAGTCCATCCAAAGTTTTCTTTTTTACTCCTTGATTTGCTCACCCATACATGCAACACAGGCACACACGGGTTGTTTCGGTTGTTCTTTTTCATTCATTCGTTCTTTCTTAATTAAAGAATGACTAGACTGCCCCTAATTATTATCTCTAAGCATTATATTCAATACATGCATGCAGAGAATATCAAGTAAATCTGAATATTTATTAGGGGTATAAAGAGAATATTATATTAATTTGTATTGAAACGTGAAATAGTCCCTATATTTATAGATAGGATCATTTAAAAAAGGCAACATATCTTGTGCACACGGCTTTTCATGCACACACCGTGCACACCAACTAATAAAAGTCATGAAAAATTCTGAAAAAAATTATAGATGTACTTCATAGATTACTCTACCTATGTATGAAGTTTCAAGATCAAACTCATTATATATCAAGAATTACAAAAAAGAGAAAATTCTGACAAGTTTTTAAACTCTTAATATATAATGAATTTAACCTACAATTTTATACATGGGTAGAGTAATCTATGAAGTATATCTACAATTTTTTTTAGAATTTTTCATGACTTTTATTAGTTGGTGTGCACGGTGTGTACATGAAAAACTCCGTATGCACAGGATATGTTGCCTTTAAAAAATACTTCCTGTGAACTTGAACAAATGAAGTATATTTTTGTACCTACTTATCATATACATATACTTTAGTTACCACTCACTACCAGGATCCATATTTGTGTACTAACGGAGGGCAAGGTCTCGTAGTACGTACACAGGGGCGTATCCACCGTCGGGGTTGGCTGGGGCGCCAGCCCCACCTTCGATCGGCCGAATCCTCCCTCCTTTTAGTATCCCTAATGTCAGAAAGAAGTAGAGACATAGCGCTATGGCGACAAATCGACAGATTTAGCAACTGGCAACTGGGAGTAAGATGTAAGAAGAAAACAATACTACCATGCAAGTGGACCATCAAAATTAGTCATCGCTCCCTTACTCTCATGGGTTTTCACCTAATACAGTACTCAGAATCCTTTACTGTAGTGCAGCACTAGGAGTCCGAGAGACGAACAGTGTCGGTGTTGTCTTGCAGGCGGCAAACCGACGTACGGGCGATTGCGGGTGGCAGACGCACGGGTGGGCGTGACCATGCGGTGGGTGGCTAATTCGCGAGAACTCGCCACGGCACGCCGGCACCAATGGGTGCCGAAGACCCGAAGTCGACGGCGCCAGGCGTGCACCAGGGCTAGGGCAGGTGGGTAGCCGATAGGCGGCAGAGACCCGAGAAGAATTATCGGCCGCTTAAAGCGCGGGGCAAAATGTGCATCGCCAGAGGAGTGTCGGGCGGAACACGCATCACTAGAGTAGAGGAATCGGCCGCTCAGAGTGCTGTCTAGCCGACGGTTGAACACGCATCTCCAGAGCCCAGAGAGGAACCGAGAATCCCTCCATCCAGCCGGCAGCCGAACGCGTATCGCCAAAGTCCAGATAGGAACCAAGCCCAGGTATGAAAAAATTGCCCCAAGTCCCAATACTATGCCTCATGTCTGAATGCCTTTTGTTGTAATAACTGATGTCTGACTTTTGTATTCTATTGCCTAAGTCTATTCTATTGACTGATTGATATTTTTGTCTCTCTGATTTAATATGTATGAATTTGAAATTTGGTTGGTAATAGATCGATAGATATATCATTATTATATTTATGTTGAGTCAGAACTTCGGTATAGGAGCCCCACCTCTACTTTTATCTTGGATTCGCTACTATACGTACAGTATAGTTTTTTAGTTGTGGCATATATACGTGTACTTCAGTTACCATTCATACCAAGTAGTGAGAATTTTTTTTGTGGGAAGAAATTGCTTCCCTCTCGTCTAGACTTGCATGATCTGGTCTTAGCTGAGCTGTCTAATTCTGTATTTCTGTAGCTAGATAACCCATATGTTTCAAGATTGCACGGCTGCACTGCACATAGCAATAGCGGTTGAAGGTAATGTACTTCAGTCATCATTCATCAGGTTGTGCCTAGGAAACCTTGATTAGGAGCCCTAATTAAGCTTGGCTAGCTTAACCCCGAATCTGAACTTCTTTATATCGCTGGCCCCCAATCCAAAGAGCAAAGGCGATTCTGAAAAGCATGCACCTTTTGTAAATTAACACTCGTCAAGCGTTTGAGAGGATAGCTTTCTTTCGGAGAATTATTATATCATATGTAGGCAGGTGCTTGGTATCACGGATAAATAAAATGTGCAATTTTGCACATAGGGCTATGTTTGTCAATAGAAGATAATTCGTTGACATTGGGGCAAAGATTTTGTGGTTGTCTCCACGACAAGTTGGCTGAAGGAAGTCATGACGAAAACGATACAAGGAAAAGGTACTCCCATAGCGAAGAAGCTGCATGGAAGAAGTTATCCTTGGGAAAGAAAAATGACTGATTATGATCTCTCCAATAATATAACTTTTTTTTTTCGAAAACACTCCTGATACGAAGGTCCTGTTTGAGAGAGCTCCAGAACCCAACTCCAGCTCAGATCTAAACTTGTAGGCTAAAATAAAGTGAATTAAGTTTATATTTTTAGTCTAAAATGTAAATAAGATGATCCACCTAAACACTCTTAATGTACCTACAGCTCCAGCTCCATAAATTTCTGGTGCTAAATACCTGCTTCCACCAACTCTACGAATTTTGGTGGAGCTGGAGCTGTCCTAAACACCCCGAAAAGGTTGCTGTAAAACTTTACGGACAACTTGTAACAATCACTGCTTGACAAGCCTTTATAAGTTTCTATATATAAAGCTATGTTAACAATGCGTCGCTTCTTCCAGGTGCTTAGGCCGGCGAAAAGCCGTCCATCCCTACCACGGTGTACAGTACACCATGCAAAACTGCGAGATGCGTTGCTTCGATAGGAGTCCGACGTACGGACGGATTCCTGCATGGTGAATATATATGTCATCCATGAGAAATAGGAGCTTGGGGCTATCAGTAATGTACGGAAGTTGGGATTTAGTTCAGACGCTTGCATCGGAGATCTTGACACTCTTGAATGGATGTTTTATGATTTGATATTATTTCTCTCTCTTTGAAAATCTATTTAAGCGTTTTTTATTGGGCACAGAGGTGGGCACTCACTACTACAGAATAGGTCATCACTGCCGGTTCGTCCACGCCATTATGCGGTTATGGGCGCGGCGATCATTGGTCGGCAGTGATACTCGGGGTTATCACTTGCCGAGAAACCGGCGGTGATAATAGATATCACTGCGGTTCATTATACAACCGGCGATGATATTAGACTATCTCTGCGGTTTACACTAGCATCCGGCGGTGATACTCAACTATCTCTGCGGTTCAACCTAGAATCCGGCGATGATATATGTATATCTCTGCCGCTTATCTGACGAACCGACGGTGATCGTGTATATCAACGCCGGTTCCTAAACGAACAGCGGTGACAAGGATTCTGAAAAAATTTGTAGATGTACTTCATAGATTACTCTAATCTATGAAGTACATCTACAAATTCGAGTTTCGTGACTTTTATTAGTTGGTGTGCACGATGTGTACACGGAAGGCTCTGTGTGCACATGATATGTTGCCTTCAAATATATAGTATATGAAGCGTCGTTAGATCATAATTAAAATATATTAAAGCATCACAATATTTAGTTTTTTACAATTAATAGTCTGTTCACAAATGTTATGTGAGTACATCTCGTTCACTTTAGATCGAAGCTTCCGTCGTGGAACTCGCCCTTTGGATCGATGACCTGTTCGTCAATGAATCCAGCGATATGCTCTTGAATTGCTAAAATTTCTTTCGACGATGGCGATTGGTTCTCGGCTTGGAGCTATTGTTATTGAAGAAAAGAGAAATTTAATTAATGATGATAGATGTTAAATGAAAGAAAAGTAGGCATGAATGTGTAATTATATACCATGGCTTCGTTATAGCCGACAGTCTTCGTGACAATTGAATGTAAATTTGTACATACGTAGTATGCGTATAAACTATTTCCCTGGTCATGTCTCATGCATGGAAAGTCTGTTATTACTTTGAAAGTTGTCTGTAGGGAAGATGCGGACCACCTTTCTTGCAATACCGTGTGAATCTTGTTGTGAATGATTTTAAATAGTAATTAACCTTAAATACAATAGAATAAAATATTACTAGAGCAATAGCATAGCGATCGAGTTTACTGTTCATCATGTTCCAAAAATTATGTTCATACTCACGAAGTTCTTTTCTCCAACGAGTCCAAGACATAAACCCTGCTAGCTTCTAACTCGATGACGAGGAGGACCCAGTGATAACTAGACATATATGTTAAACGCAAAAATAGTAAAACAATATTAGAAGTAGGGTAATACGTACTGAAAGTTATAGGGTACAAGTAAGGAGGTTTTCTTTCTCAGCTTGAAGAAAGTCTTAAATAAATAGTCTTCAACAAACTTTGGGTTATCACGGACGAGTGTCTCGTTAACAAGCCCCGGATCGAAATCCTAAATCTTCATCCTTATTTTTTGCACATAACTCAGATCTCCATTCTACATATGTAAAAAAGAAGTTAGACATACAGTTGAACGGTAGAAGAATATACAATAATATAAATAGAGACTTACAAAGTCCACAGTCTGACCAGTGACGCGTCCAGAGCATCTAGCCGGTACAACATATACAATTCGCAGAACTCTAACCAGAACATGCCATCCCCATTGTGAAAATCCGAATCTTTGTATTTCACTGGGATCGCCCACATACCCTCTTGGCACTGCTGCATGTAATACTGATGGACGCACCGCAATTTTGTTGTTAGGTTCTCTAAATCTTTTGGGGGAGCCATCGGTTGCCCTTAATGTACTTCGGCTTAGACCTAGCTCGTAATTACGGCGTTGTTCAAGAAGATCTTTTTGAGCTTGCGACATCGACGCCTCAGCACTAGCCATCTTCAAGTTTTGCTTTCTGGAGATGCGCTCGTAGTCCGACATTTCCGAAGGTTCAGAAGCCCGCCCTATCTCTTTGGCTTTTGCCATACTCAAGAAAAACTCCTGCGCATTAGCATCGATTTTAGTCTTCTCGGGTGATGGCACCTTTTGGAAGTGAGATGTTACCTCGGCCTTCGTTTGCTCTTTGCGTTCTTCTTGATCATATCGGCGGTAATTTCTTCTAAGGTGTGTTGCCTTCACAGATGACCGAGATTTGGTACAAGACGATCGCGGACTTCGAGATGGTGCCGATGTTCGACTCTTCTTATGTGCCTACCGAGGAGTTGGACTTTTCTGGCCGGTGCCGGAGGAGGAGTTGGACTTTTACGGATGGTGCCGCGGAGGAGTTGGACTTTTCTGGCCGGTGCTTGCGGAGGAGTTGGTCCTTTGTGGATGGTGCCGCGGAGGAGTTGGATTTGTCCTAATCGGTGCGGCGGAGGAGTTGCACTTTTCGTGGGCGGCAGTGTCCGCGTGTGGAGAGTCTGCTCATCATCATCGTCGTCGTTATCGCCCTCATCGTCCGAGCGAACATAATCAAGCTCTTGCGCCACGCGAGAAGCCATGCACGTTTTCTCCAAGTTTATTTTTTCGTCCTCGCCAGAATCTCTACCTCCATTTTACGATATTGTCGGACTACATCGTCTATTTCGACCTGGCGAATCCCAATGCATAGGCGGCGGTCAACTCCTGCGAGGCGGCATGGCCAAGCCACGCCATCACCACCTTGATGGTAATGCCATGTGCGGACAAATGCAGCTTGCACGGTGTCGGTTACGTGATGTCATCCTTTGGAAAATGGAGTCGATGCTCTCCGGAATCGTTGTGGACGCAGCACTGCTCTTAAGAACACCGTGGTCGAGGTTCCGAGGGTCTGTCATCGAGTGGCGGTCGTGAGTGAGAGCTTTCTGTCTCGCTTGCTCCACAACTTGATCGGCTTCGCTCTCTCTTCATTTAGCGCTCTTGCCACAAAGAAGTTGTATTGACGTTGCGTTCATCTTCTCTTAGTCTTTTCGACCGCTTGTACGACGATGCGTCAGCTGGGAAGCCTTCTTTCCACGGCACCAAACCAACTCCTCGGGTGCGCCCAGGATGCTCCTTGTTACCGAACAACAATCGACTCATCATTCTCCCTTTGTGGCTTGAAAAGCCCTTGGGAAGACTCCACGTGAGCATCTGATATTTTCTGCGACACCTCCCGGGCTCTATCGCTCCTGAAGCTCAAGCTGCCATCTTCTGAGACAGAAGCCCCCCTCCCAAACAACCAGTGCTTTGATCGTGCAGTGAACTCGGCCGTCGCAGGAGTAACGCCCTTGAGGATTAGCTCTTGTTCGCGGCTATCCCATGCAGGTATTTTCTTCACGTAGCCACCAGTGCCTAGTGTGTGAGGGTACATATTCTTATCGCGTTAGCCTTGTTCTTCCGACTCACCGTGCTGGCTTCTTGAAATTCAGTACTCCACAAAGTCTTTCCAAAATTCCCTTATCTTTGGAAACGTGTTAAAATTTGGCGTGACATTCTTCTTCACATAGTTCTTACTCGGTGAGTCTTCCAATTCTTCGGCATGTGCACATGATACTTAGTGCACGCTTTTTGCAACCAACTCGACCCTTGGGGAAATGGAATACGTGTTGTAGCTTGCCCCATAGCGAGTCTTTCAGTCATCGAAACCACCCATCGATCACCTTCGCGGCGGTCCATGATCTATAGATGATGGGCACGTTATCCCTAGCAAGTACTCCGCAGTCGTCTGTCTGGCGCCAACGCCGATCTTGGTATAGCGAGTTCCCGACTTTCGAGAGTGGAGTATGTTGTGAACGCCTTCTAAGATCTTGCTCGGACCACGACTGCTGCGCGGCTTTGTTCACCGACGTTTGAGCCTACAATTGGATCTTGTTATTAGTCGTATGACCCTACAATATTTTGGGAATCTGGCGTACGCAATACTTTACCTCGCCCATGTTAGTCGCGTCGACTTGGTCCATGGCAGTGGCGTCAGCTTGGCCCATAGCAGGGGCGTCAGTTTGGTCCATGGCTGTGGCGTCAGGTTGCTCCATATCAATATCCTGTAGGTTCAAGTAGCCACTTGGGCTACCCACTCCTACTTCGTCTACATTCGAGGGCCGAACTCCCTCTGGCACTTGTCCCTGATTCGAGGCCATTCCTAGCATTCCAAAATGTGCACATGTAACTTTAAAATGATACTTATACATGAGAAAAAAATCACATGATACATATACATCTCGAAATGAAAAAATAATATGAAAAAATTCATATATTCTTAAGAATATATTCCACACTAAAATGATTTTAAAAAAATAAGCCCTGCAAGTTCAAGAAGCATGGATGTCACGAGGCGTCAAATTGCAGAGAAGGAAGCCATGAGGAGGCATGTTAAGCAGAAATGGACTTGGGACTTAGTTCTTTGTCTTCTTTCGCGTACCCTTGTCTATAGGCTTCCTCCGCTCCTCTTCTTCATTGATCATGGAGTCTGCGTGTCCAACTTTTCCAATGAAAAATTTCATGTTCTATGAAGATATAGAACATGAAATTTTTCATTGGAAAAGTTGGACACGCTAGACTCCATGATCAATGAAGAAGAGGAGCGGAGGAAGCCTATAGACAAGGGTACGCGAAAGAAGACAAAGAACTAAGTCCTAAGTCCATTTCAAGCTTAGCATGTCTCCTCATGGCTTCCTCTCGGTGCAACGGACGCCTCGTGATACCCATGCTTCTTGAACTTGCAGGGCTTATTTTTTTAAACACATACATTTTTTGTCAACAAAATATACATACACATAAAATTAGGATCAAATTCATTATATATCGAGAGTTACAAACAAGAAAATTCTAGCAAGTTTAAACTCTATAAACTTGTCGACTTTTCTCTTTTTGTAACTCTCAGATATAATGAATCTTGAAATTTCATACAACCTGCTTACTATTACAATTAATGGCACAACTATTAACTAAATGAACTACAACTACTTACTATTACAATTAGTGGCACAAAACAAATATTTACAACACATGTATACATCTTTACTGAAACAAATATTTACAACACATGTATACATCTTTCTGAAACAAATATTTACAACACATGTATACATCTTTCAAGAAGATATACAAAGCACCAAATTGAAGTTTACTTTTGGCTGCAATATAAATAACCACTGAGCAAAATGATCAAAACAGCACATGTGCGATGTGAATTCACAAGGCAACTAGCATAAAGCTCAACTTGTTTATTTTGAGTGTTCTCGATGTCGGGTTGCCTAAAGGCCCTCCTCGCCACAAGGGAAGAGTAATAGACTAATTTGTGACAACCTTACCTTAGTTATTGATTAATTCCCAAATAAGTAAATTAATTCAGGATTAATATATCAAAAGAGTTAACCAAAAGATCAAACACAAATGCCCAAAAACTCAATGATTAACAAACCACAAACAATATTTAAACAATGAGGTCAGTGTACACAACAATGGAAGTATATGCTTCTATCAAGCCATTTACTCCTACATGCTAGGAAGTAACTAAGTCAAATCAGAGAATCAATAAAGGACATCAAGTGGCGTTACATCATAATTTTTGTGTGTTTGTTCACGCATGAAACTCAATATCAACAAGTAGAAAAATTCATGAAGAATAGGCGAGCATAGTGATACAAGGAAAGTTACAATAATTATAAATGCACGTTCAGTTTGTTCAAGAGTTGTCCATAGCAAATTAGAGATGATGATGCTCCATTAGGTGCAGTTGAATTTTGATACTAATAAGCAATGCAGTTGAGTTTTTTAACTCAATACTATGAAGCAATTCAATCTTGTGAAGCATTAACAAAAATATCAGGTTTGTATTTTAACATAAGCATAATGCGGGTAATACCTTAATACTTCGCAACAAACTAACAATAATGCATAAAATACAAGTATAACTAAAATGAACCAAGTGAAGTTTGCACATCATGATATTATGCAATCTATCATAGTTGACCACGTTACTTCCTACTCTTATCATATAAGAATGAAACCATATTGCACAAAGGTGTTCGGTGCCTCCTTTATTTCAATGAATTTGCTCAATACACAAAGACAAGTATGGTAAATCAACACAAATTATTGGGTAAGTGTTGTGTTATGCGAAACAGTCATAATGAGCCACGTTTTTCTTGTGAAGCATTAACATATTAATGGAAGCACAATGAAGAAAGCCATATATCAATAAGCAAGAACAACTACCTTTTTACGTTGAAGCATTAACATTGCCAATCAAGCATGCGTTTTGAATACCAAAGATGTAGATTGCCCATGTAAAAAAACAACAGTGTGTCAAATTGTCTATTTCAGGTCCCAAATCCTCCTTGAACACTATACCCCACATGTTAGGTCCCCAAGCCAAACGAATTGATGGCCCTTAGCATTCATCGCACATTCACATCTGCACATGCACATCTGCACATTCACAATCACATTCACATCTCGCACATGCACATTCACACATCGCAAGAAGCGATCAAGAAGGCGACGGCGGGACATCAAGCAACATTGAACATTCGGCCTTTGTCATAATTTCAAGAAGAGGTGTACCACGGCGGGAGACGGGGAGGTCGACACGACGGCGGGAGACGGTGGGAGGTCGAGGCAAGCGGTGGGGAGACGGCGTGGAGGTGAAGGCGACGGTGGGAGGCGACGGCGACGTGCTTCGAGCGAGACGCAGCGGCGGCGGCCCGAGTCGAGGCGGCGGCGGGGAGCTCGACGCGAACCGACAGCCGGTGGGCGCGAGCAGCGGCGGCGTCGAGGGAGCTCGAGGCGGCAATGCTGTAAAAGCGAGAGGAGGGCGCGGGCTAGGGCTAAGGTAAATGAGAGGAAGACGCGGCGTTTCTATTTATAGTGGTGGAATATCACGGGTTGGTTATACCAACCGGCAAGGATATATATCGCTTGGGTCCATTGTACAACCGGCAGTGATAGTGGAATACTACTGCCGGTCCATTGTACAACCGGCAGTGATAGTGGAATACTACTGCCGGTCCATTGTACAACCGGCAGTGATAAGCTCTTTGCCCATATTCTGTTAAAATTTATCTTTTTTATTACTCTTAATATAGGACGAATTTGATCATGAAATTTTATATGTAGATGGGGTAAGATGAGATGTACATCCATGATTTTGTTTCAGAATTTTTGGAAACTTTTCTTAGTTGGATTGCACGGTGATTGCACCAAATGCTGTCAAATTCGAACAAATTCAAGTGCAGTCAAATTCACAAAAATCCAAATGCAGTAAAACTTTCAATTTGATCAAAAGAAAGCATAACCTCAATTTTCATTATTGCATATATTACATTAATTGTTACATATGAGAAAATAAACATGTCGTTCATACAAAAGAAAGCATACATTTCATTACTACAACTAAGCTACGACTCGACCTTCGTTATGATCGCGGCGTATGTATGTAGCTTCGTCACTGTCTTCCATGGTACTTAGGTCAACATCCTCTCCAAAAGGGGGAAGCTCATCGAATTGGTTGTACTCTTCCTCGTCGACAACATTCTCAACTCCGACAATCCTTCTTTTTCCTTGAATAACCACGTGGCGCTCCTTGTTAGCGGGTCGATTACAAAGAAGATTTGTGTCACGAATTAGCAAATCGAATGGTTCTTCTCTCAGATCAAGCGAGTTTGAGGTCCACGGTAGTGATGCTTGTGCTTGTCGATATTCACGCCGTAGGAAGTCGACCCATTGGCACCGAAAGAGGGGACCTTCAAAGGACCATAGTCAAGCTCCCAAATCTCTTCTATGAATCCGTAGTAGGTTTGCCTATTTCCATTGCTGTCATAGGCATCTATACGGATACCGCTATTTTGATTGGTGCTCTTTTTATCTTGCGCTCTTGTATAAAATGTAAAACCATTTATGTTGTATCCTTGGAATGTCCGAATTGTAGTTGACGGTCCCTGAGCCAACAATTTCAAGCGAGTGCGATCGTCTCAGACGCATCATGTGTCTACACAACCAATCGCCGAAATTATCTCTGTGCTCTCTCGAGCCAACCCTCGACCTCCACAGGTTTGTTTTGGATAGCACGTTCTTGTGCATGTCGACATATGGGGCCACCACAACCGATTGTCCCAAAACTGCGAAATGTGCTTGTGTAAATGCAAATAGATTGCTAGTACGTCTTGATTTCTCGCCTAGTGTCCCTTTCCTGTAGCCTTCCCTCATGCCGAGATCTGAGCACACCAATCGGTTTGAGATCCATATAATCGACGCAGAACTCAATGACCTCCTCGGTTCCCCGACCATCGGCAATGCAACCTTCCAATCGATTTGATTCTGAACATATTTCTTTATAACCCCATGAATCTCTCGAAGGGTACATCGATGTAGAAATACGGGACCAAGAATTCAGTATCTCTTTCACAATGTGAACAATGAGATGGACCATAATATCAAAAAAGATGGAGAAACACATCTCAAGCACGCATGCAGTGTGAACCACGTCTTCTGCGGCTTGTCTAGTATTAATGGATCGATGGCCTTCGTGAAATCGCATTGAAGAATGAACACAACTTGATAATTGGGTCTCGGACATTCTCTGGCGTAACCCCTAATTGCAATTGGAAGCATCGTGTCATCATCACGTGGCAATCATGAGACTTCATACCAATTAACTTTAAATCTTTCATTGAGACTAGTCTCTTTATGTTAGCGAGTAACGAGACGGAACTTTGATTCCATGCAAGCATTCGCAAACGCTAATTTTCTCTTTCTTACTCAAAGTGTAGCAGTGCGGGAAGGTACTTTTGCTGTATCCATTTCTTCGTGATGCGGCTCCTTCCTCGATTTCATATCTTCGAGGTCCATCCTTGCTTGAAGTGTATCTTCGTTTTGCGGTATGTCCAAGAAGATACCAAGCAAGCTATCACACACGTTCTTCTCTATGTGCATGGCGTCGATTGCGTGTCGAACTTCCAGTCTTGCCAATAAGGTAGGATCCAAAATATTGATTTCTTTTTCCACAAAGGAGCCTTATCCCGGAAGTCGGAATAGATGTCTTCGGCTCCCTTTCCGTGAATAATTGTAAGGTCCTTTACTGCGGCAAATATCTGTTTCCCGATCGATTCTTGAGCTAATGCGCTCCTTTGTCCGTCAAAAGCTCTCTTATTATTGCGGTATGGGTGATCCTTACGGAGGAACCTACGATGCCGCATGTAAGCCATTTTTCATTGTTCTTGACCACCGGCTAGTCTGTATCATCCGAGCCTTTGGGCGATCCGTTGAAGCCTTTTGTCGTGCTGCCCGACAGGTTGCCAAGAGCGAGGATAATCATTAATGGTTACAAACAATAATGCCCGTAGGATAAAGTTTTCTCTTTTATACTCATCCCATATCTGCACACCATCGGTCCACAATATTAGAAGATCTTCAACCAATGGTTTGAGGTACACATCGATATCATTGCCGGTTGCTCGGGCCCTTGGATCAATAGTGGCATCATAATGTACTTTCGCTTCATGCAAAGCCAAGGAGGAAGGTTGTAGATGCATAAAGTCACCGGCCAAGTGCTGTGACGACTACTCATGTTTCATCCCATCTGTACTCAACCCAAACCTTATATTCCTCACATCATATGCAAAGCGCTTCTTATATTTTCTGTCGATGTTCCTCCATTGCACAGAATCAGCAGGGTGTCTGAGCATTCCATCCTTCTTACGCTCTTCGGCGTGCCATCGTAGCAATTGGGCATGCCTTTTGTTCGCAAACAATCGCTTCAGACGGGGGATTATAGGGAAATACCACACCACCTTACGGGGACACCTCTTCTTCTTACGCCTCACCCCAACATCTTCGTTCTCGATATCGGCGTCGTTGCCCTTATACCGCTTTGCTTTGCAAACAACACAGGCATCCATGTCTGCAAACTCATTGCGATACAATATGCAATCGTTTGGACATGCGTGTATTCTTTGTACTTCCAGTCCCAACGGGCAGACAACCTGCTTGGCCTGGTACGTAGTTGAAGGCAACACGTTACCCTCTGGAAGCAAGTCCCCCAAGAGACATAACATTTCGAGAAAGCTCTTATCGGACCAACCATTGCTTGCCTTCAAGCTGCGATGGTGAAAGCACGGTATGCGACTTTACAGTGCTCCTCCTTGCGGCCGGGTACAATGGCGTTGTAGAGTCTTCTACCATACTTGGAACTTTTGAAACTCCCTTTCACTCGTGAAGTCCCCTCCCCATCACGCAAACATTTGATCTAGATCATCTTCGTGGGTATCAACGAACGCATCTTCCACCGCCGTCATATCGTTGTCTCCGTCATCTCCATCAATGTGTTGCCCTTCATGTACAATATCATCTTCATCAATGTGTTGCCCTTCATGTACAATATCATCTTCACCGTGCTCAGTCCAACAGGTATAGCCAGCCTTGAAACCCCTTCGAAGCAAGTGTGCACGTATCGACTCTATGTTACAAAACATCTTCTCATTTTTGCAATCAACGCATGGACAACACATATAGTCCGCCAGGTTTCTCGACTTGTGTGCCGCAGCCGCATTCAGAAAACAAGTCACACCATTAAAGAACTCTGCACCACGACGGTCCGTGTCATACATCCACCTTCGGTCCATCTACAGTTAATTATATCAAACTACATTTCAGTATATGAACAAACGATATCAAAATAATTTATTCTTTATAGTAGTCATGCATTGCTAATTAATTAAAACGATAAACACATTATAAGCACATAACTGCAAATAACAATATATAATTGTAAATGATTAGTTTTACAAATACATCTAGCAATTTTGCCTATATAATACATCAAACCTTTTTCACTATTCAAATATCCATCTAGCATTTTTTAATTATTTAGAAGATTTCTTCATTTCATTTTGTTATGTAGCGCTAGCTATTAAATTAAATTAATCTACAACAAATTAACAAGCATATAATTGAATATAAGGATATATTTCTAAATAATTATTTATGTTCCAACTTTCATTATTGCAAAATCCATCTACCATTTCCCATTATTTAAATATTCAACTAGCAATTCTCACTATTTATAATTGATCATCTAGCAATCCTTTACTATTAAAAATCGTCAGTTGAATTATAATTTATTCAATAATTTAGCTACAATATGAATTATAATTTATTCAATAATTTAGCTAGATCTTAATTTGAGCGATCTGACATAAACCTGTTCACACAGTACAATCAGCAATTATCAACATCTATAGCACTCAGTAAAGTAAAATTTTACGACAAATATAACATACATCAAGTCAAGAACCTCGAAAAATTTTAATACAATTTTTTCAATGAAGAACTCCCCAAGATAATACAGCTCCTCTTTGTTTTGCTCGGTCGGAGAAGATGTCGATTCGATGAAAAATATGAACAAAATATCGACACCAAATTTCGGACACATCTCCACGAAAAAATACACCCGAGCAAAGAGCGCCTCTCTTACGCTTTCGTGGTGAAATCGTCGGTCGGTGAAGATTGCTATATAAATAGCTTATCATCTGCGGCTCGCCAAGAACCGGCGATGATAAGGTCATATTACGTGAAAATACCTTATCGCTGGGTTACATGCGAGCCGGCGATGATAAGGTCATACTACGTGAGAAAATTGCGTTAGCGCGGAAAATACATATCACTGCCGGTTGAATATCTGAACCGGCAATAAAATTAAATATCACTGCGGCTATAAATGAAACCGGCGATAATATATCCTCTTAGGCTATAGGTATTAACGGCGATGATAGTCGATTATCACTTGCGGTTGGTAATACAAACCGGCGGTGATACTCAACGTTCAACTCCCGCCCCACCAACCGTCGCTTGCCGTTCCTCTGCCGCGCCAACCGCTTGCGCTTCACATTCCTCTCGCCAATCTGTTGCCCTTCCCATTCTGCCTCTATATATTGCGGTATTGTTGCATCCAATCCACTCTTGTCACAATCCACACAATCCACTCTTGTTGCAGCCCCACACAATCCACTTTTGTTGCAACAATGGCACCCCTAAGCGTGCGTGTTGGTGAGCCCCACCGATCCGTCGCTCTGAAGGAGGAGGAGAAGGAGGAGGAGGTGGAGGCGGAGGAGGAGGAAGAGGAGGCAAAGGAGGAGGAGGACGACGGCAGGCGGCGGCGGCGAGGAACTGCGGCGTTGGGGCAAGACCAACTCCACCACCGAATCGGATTCGGATGAGAAGGAGGACGAGCACCGCCGCACATCAAGCGGCAGCTCCGGCGACGAGGAGGAGGATGACGACGACGACGAGTTTTGGATATAGGGCTTCGCGCCATTAGACTATTATAATTAGGATTAAATATGTAATCTTGAACAAATTATGCTTTGTAAATGTTATTTTAATTAATACATATCCATAAATTACAAATTTGCTTTCATATGTTCTGTTTTTTAACTAATTATGCTTTCATATGTTACATGCGAGATAAATTACAATGTTTATTATGTTACATGCGAACTAATAATGGGGAAACGATAATATCGTTTATCGGTTCTATAGTAAAACCGGCGGTGAAAATGGTCTTATCACTTTGCGGTTTTACTATAGAACCGCAATAATAAATCACTACGGTTTTACATATAAATCGGCGGTAATATCTTCTTATCACTGCCGTTCTCTATTAAACCGCAATGATATTACCTCCATTGTCTGCGAAATTGAAACTATTCTTATCACTGCCGATTGAAGTTTGAACGGCGGTGATAATATTATCCTTGCGGTTGAATTTGGAACCGGCGGTGATATATCCTTCGCCTTTCGGACCTACCCGCGATGATGATGAAATAAATGGATGAGGCGATCAGTAGTAGTGATGGACCGGATTATTTTGGGATGGCACGAGGCACGTCCGGTCGATCACCCCACGACTTCGGTCTTGAATCTGTTCTAACGGACCGGGCGGCCGCGACATGGTTGTCCGGACCATGCCAGTTCGCTGCCAATCGGCACGCGATGATGCGGCGACCGAAATAGCTGGTGCAAGCCTGCGTTGTATGTATGAGTGAGCAAATCAAGGAGTAAAGGAAGAAAACTCTGGATGGACTAGAGAAAAGAAAGGGAATGCATGCATACGTTGTATGTGTGAGTGAGCAAATCAAGGAGTAAATGCATAACTGCATGCATGTAATTGGAAAGAGCAACCAAATCAAGGAAATCGAGAAGAATAAATACAATAGAATTTTGTTTCGACCGGAGAAAAAGGAAATCTTAGACAGATAAAGAAAGAAATCAATCCATGGTCATTTTCTCTCATAGCAATAGTATAAATAGGTCGACTGGGCCGGTATGGCACAAAACAGGCACAAAGCGCAAATGGGCTATGTCTGGGCTCACCGAAGCGAGCTAGGCCAGCCCGGCCAATCCAAGCACGATGGGCACGATGGCTCTTATGCACGATTTAGACTCAATCACGATGGACTCGTGCCGGGTCGGTCCGACACGGCGCCCACCTCTGATTGGGCATGGCCTAAGGCTACAAAGATGCTAATTGGGGATTTTGTGAGAGCTCAGGTGGATTTTCTTTGTACGTGTAGCATATATTGATGCTTTGATTAAGATAACAAACTGGTTAATTAAAGCAACCGACGTCATGAACGGGCGCCGGTTCTAATCCAAAACTACTGCAAGTACTTCCATCACACCGTGTAATACATTGTTGGAGCTACGTACTCCAAAACTTGCAATATTAATCTGCCACCCTAATTTCAAATAAATCTAGACATTTATCAAGGACATAAAGGAAATATTACACTAATTTATATTAGAATATGAAAGAAGCCTTATATTTATAGACAAAATTATTAAAAAGATAAGTCCTATAAACTTGAACAGAGGAGTCCTAGCTTAGCTACCAAGCTTTTTGCAGTAATTTGCCATAGTGGTTATCAAGAGCGCGTCATGCATACCTGTGTCGCCACCAGTTTTGTGCACGTTTTGTTTTGGTGATGTCTGAGGTGGAATGTTAGGAACAGGCTAAAGGGTAAGGCTACAAATTATATATCCATCAACTTTCATTATTTTACTATTTTAAACCGTCCTTCAGCTATTGACTATAGACAAATTATTGGACAAATGCTAATAGGCCTCCTTTAAAAGCTGTTGGAACACGTGGCTTCAATTTTTTGGAAATCCAAGAGCCACACCTTATTTGGGCAAAGTTTTAGCTTCTGATGGCTTTAATGGCACTCCTAATGCTCTATGTCAGCAACTCTTTCAACATGTTATATAGAATTAATGCTTATATGGAGAGAAGATTAAAAAAGAGAGAGATGAAAGCTATTTCTTGCATGAGAAATAGTTTGGAAACACAAACCAAAAGAAAATACAACAAAAATATGCATTGAGAAGAGGAGGGTTGTATCTATATCTTGCATGATATTTATTTGATGTTCTATATGTATTTGTGCTAAGATACAAATGATTGGAGGGATAGTATCTAATATTGTTTGATGATATGGATGATGCTAGATATGACTATAGAAACTATGCATTGAGAGCTCCCTAAGCCCTAAGGTCGTTGAAGCAACCCGGCCTGGACAAATCTTGCGTGCATAAGATAGGGACAATTTCTTATATGTCACTGGAATTAAACTTGCCTTATTTTTCTATGTTACTTATTATTTTACTGATATGTGAGCCCTGACCCACGTGTTATTGACATATTTAATATTTATTATTTTACTGATATGTGAGCTCTGACCCCACATGTTATTGACATATGTAAAGGTTTCTTTAAGTTTAAGTAGCATATAAGAAATTAATCATATAATATACCGCATGACACACCACAAATCTGATGCTTCTACTTTAGATATAAAATAGTGGAGAGATTAAGGTGGATATATAACTTGTGGAAAGTTGTGTGTGATGTACTATCGTTAACCTAGCTAGGTGGAAAGGTTTCTTGCCCGTGTGTTTGAGTGTTTGACATGTGCATCTCAGTTTGACACCAATGTCATGTCTCTTAATTCATAAGAAAACTTATCTAGAAGAGCAATCAATCTGTCCAGATCAGAGGCATTTTACAATACATCATACTAGTAGTATACAATGAATACTAGAAATTAGATCTACCTATTGATTTATTAAGAATATTTCTACCACTTTACTTCTAAAGAAAATATAAATAAATACTAACTAATCTGAATCAAAGGTGCACCGTAAAAGAGCTCCCAAATTAACCCCGGAGGAGGATGCCATTGCCATGCACGGTGGGTGGGGCCACGGCAGTGTGGGCCCCACATCCCTATGAGTAGGAGGAGGAGGAGGAAGAAGGAGGCAGCTCCTAAGCAAAGTGCAAAAGAGGAAGGAAAAAAAAGAGAACGGAAGCATCGTCGCAGGCACGGAAACTAAAGGCCACCAAAAATGAAAACGTACGATGCCCTCCAATCCAATCGATCCCAAGCGCGTCACATGTGCACTTACCACACCAGCTTACTTGCTCGATTTCGGTAGGATCATCGGCTGATTATTCAGAGATGCTGCGTCCGTCCATGTATTAAGACGCGCTAGTAGTGGAGGGCAGGTGAAGCCTTTGATTCTTAATTAATTAACCGGCCTGTCGACGACAGCAAGAACGACACTAGCAGCTATGGCTAGGGTAGCCACCGCCAAATCTGCCGGACAGATTGGCAAACAGCAGCATGTCTAACCAAAAGTTGGTCGGTGTTTTCGTGCTTTTCTTTTTTTACAGTTGTATAAATATTAAAGTATGAATAAATGATAGATAGTGATCATTTATCCTTTCGCTTGCTTTAAGATCTATGTAATTTGTATTAGAAAGAAAAACATTGAAGCACTGTTTATCTAAGTAACATCAGATCCGGCTTAATCCATTATCCCATTATGCATTGCTTAATCCTAGGCGATTATATTCCACGATCTGACAGACAAGAAAGGTAATGGCCGGCATGTAACGCCAGAGAATCCCGAATCATGACATGTAGGCCCCGTTCAGGATAGCTTATGCGTAGCTTCTGTTTAAAAGAAAAGCAGATTATCTGCCGAACAGGAGGATTCTAGATAGTTTCTTCCACAATCAGAAGCTATCACCCACCTGATTTTGTGGATTCTGATTCTGCGAGTTCCCCCCCCATGAGCCGTCGCAGGTACAAGAGCTTCCACCGTCGTCCCTAGGTCTTTCCACCACTCTCATCCGCTCATCCGTCATCGACACCGATCAACAATCAGCATAGATAATCATGATTGCCGAACGGCCAGATTCTCCAGTCAGCAGATTCTTTAGACAACCGCTTCTCCAAACAGCTGACTAAATTCTAAAATTGCACAATCAAAAACTGTCCCGAAGGGCCTATTTGCGCCAATTATTAAACTTATGTGCGTACTGACATTTTTTTCTTTTTTTAAGGAAAACATTAGGAGCATATAGCCACAATTATATTTTGTAAAAGGGCTAAATGCTTGTAATTTACTACGAATAAAAAAATCATATTATGGTAGAACATTGAGTCGACATCATCGAGATCGGTATATCCAACCCACGCTCTTCACACCTCTGTGCGCTTGGCTTCACCGTGAGTTTGATATATAAAACTTTCCTTTTTTTTTCTTTTCTATCGTTAGAGAATTTTTAAAGATGTTGTATTTAAATAGTAAAGGTTACCCAAACCCTTGTGATTCTAATGGTCCAGGGAAGAAAGAAAAATCTTATCCATAAGACCACCTCTTTGCATGACCAGAGGTCGTCGTTACTTACTCTCTTGATCTTTCCATCAAAATGCACCGTCGGCACGTTGTGATTCGATCCTCGCCGAATTTTCCAAACCGATCCACCCGGCCGGCAAACAAATATCAAGTGCTCCAGTCAAGATTGGCGGATGATTTACCAATCCACCGCAGTGAAAAGCGCAACAATATTACTACATTAAAAGGATTGAGCTAGCACAAGGAGTAGTAACCAGGGTTTAAAAAACCGAAATTCGAAATTCGTAGTACGATTTTCACAAAAATCACTTGAAAAACCGCTCAAAAACCGAAGAGTTTAAAAATCAAAAAATTAGAATTTTTTTTGAAAAAAATCGAAAACCACGGTTTTTCACAAAAAACCGCTCGGTTTTCCGACCCGGCCATTTGAATGTTCTTCGAAAACGGTTTTGAACAGTTTTTCAACGAAAACCACGGTTTTTCACGAAAAACCGCTCACATAAATTTTTTCAAAATTTTGAAAATTTTTAATTTTTTTTAATTATAACGGTTTACCGAGCGGTTTTTAATCTCGAACCGGAGTAGTTTTTCGAGTGGTTTTCGGCGGTTTTGTGAACCATGGTAGTAACTCATTCCTGGAGAATATTAATCTCTAAAAGGAATTTGTGGGAGATAAATCCCTCAATTGCAAAAGCAGCGAAGTTAAAAACATCATGCGGCAGGTTCCGCCGAGTCCAGACACTCCGTAGGTTGGCTGCCATGGTGTCCTATTCTATCTACCGTGACGGACGTTGTTATTACGATCCTAGCTACCTGCTAAGTTACAAGAGTATAATAGTCGATACTTCCACGATTTGAAAAGGAGCTATTTTTATAAATTTATTTAAAGAAGACAAATTTGTAAAAAGAAATAAAAGTACAACAGGAGCCAAAGATTCCTAGCATGACTAATAGTAAGTTAGTAACTCATTCCCAAATAGTATTAGGGTGCGTTTGATTAGGTGTACGAAGATAAATCGAACTGTCTCGTCTCGCACAGGATCTAATTTTGTTTTTGTGTTTGGTTGGCTAAACAGAACCATTTGGTACAGGATGAAATGGTGCAGATTCTTGGAATATTTTAAAAAGATGCTGCACCATCCCGTATAAGCAATTTGGCCGAACCAATCGGTCCAGAACAGGATCGTTCACTCGCACTATTCCTCAAACCAATCTCATCTCTTTAACCAAACATCATCTCGTACCATCCTGTATCATTCCATCCAAACAACCAAACAAAATCTTGTATCATTCCATTTAGACAACTAAACACCTTCCCTCTACCATCTCATTCAGGATCATCCCATCCATCATGTACCATCTCATCCCATTCATTCTCATACACTTAACCAAACGCACCCTTAGAGGCTGTTTGGTTGCCGTCTCGCACGAACTTGATCGCGGGAGTTTGCACCGTCCCAACCTGACTTCGGAGAAACAGTCATGGAGCTCGTTTTCCACGAGCTTAGCTGCGAGTGCTTTGTGCATCATGTTAACCTAACATCCGTACCACGTATAGACAACCAAATAACTATCTTATATACGTAGGTGTAAACTCACGTAATTTAACGAGCAACTAAATACTAATTCTCTACCTCCCACGAGTCTGGAAGGAATTTCAGGTAGATAAATCGTCGGGAGGGCTTGTCAAATCGGAGAAGGCACCAAGTTAAGCCACATGAGCGAGAACGGAGACGGAGTAGGCTTCACGCCACAGGAGATCCTATAAAGCCCTCCGACCTTTTCTCCCCTTCCCTTCAAAGCCCTCAAGCGCAAGTGCCCAACCCTCACTCTCACCGCTCTCTCTCTCTCTCTGTCTCTCTGTGTCGCCATGAACATTCCAAGCAAATGCATGGCTCCTGCTCGCCACTTTGCACTCGCAAAGTGACAAGAAGCTGCTTTGATCGACCTGCCTTGACTGCCATTAATTTATACTCCGCTAAGCTAGTACTAGGCCTAGCTGCTACTGGTGTAAGAGAAACTAGCTAGCTAGGTGTCCGTGGTCGAGCATGGAGAGGGCGCCGGTGCTGGTGAGGCACGGCGGGCTGGTGCTGAGGCAGCTGCCGCCGGGGTTCCGGTTCCACCCGACGGACGAGGAGCTGGTGGTGCAGTACCTCCGCCGCAAGGCCCTCGGCTTCCCGCTCCCCGCCGCCGTCATCCCCGAGGTCCATGACCTCTACAAGCTCGACCCCTGGGACATTCCTGGTACGTACGTTTACGTACTTTAATTTGTACGTGCATCCTATATGTATATCATGGGTGAGAGATTGAGATTACACTGCTTATTCCGTACCATCGTAAATGAAAACTGCATAGATCTAAGGCCGTTTTTGGAACGAAGGAATTTCAAAGGAAACAGTTCAATTCCCATAAGAATATAGAACAATTCTCGCATTCCGGGGCCTAAACTATTTTGCGCAGCATGCAATCGATAGCCAGGGTCTCTCTCATATATATATGTATCTCCGAAATTGTGCTACATGCATACTGAAGGTGCTATGTCACATGTTGAATTAATCCAGGTGCAAGCGAGGGGGAGAAGTACTTCTTCGCCGTTCGGCCGCCCGCCGGCGGCACCAAGAGGGAGGCGGCAGGTGCAGGAGCTCGACGACGGCGAGCGGGTGCTGGAAGCCGGCGGGCGGGAGGGAGAAGCCGGTGGTGGCGTCTCGGTGCGGCTGGAACCACCTCGTCGGCGTCAAGAAGTCCATGGTGTTCGTCCTCCGGGGCAAGAAGGGCAAGGCGCCGAGCGCGTCGCCGGCGCGGCAGACCGGCTGGTTCATGCACGAGTACCGCCTCGCCCTGCCACCGCACAAGAATGTGAGAATCAATTGCTCTCCAGCCGAATATTGCCATTGCTTCTTGCATGTACTGTGTTTGTCCGGTTCCCTTTCTGATATCTTCTTGTGCTTGTGCAAGTACACTGCAACTGCAACTGTGCAATTAGCATACGTACTCCTTAATTAGCAGCATGCAGTTCACAAACACTTGGGATAGATCTTGCAATGACAACTTAATTAGGTGTAAACAATACAGTGAACTTCATCTTAAGTTATTACTAATAACTGTAGTCATTACAGTTACTGTATCCAGGCTTCTCAGTAGTGCTGGCTAGTTAATCTTTTTGCTAATATCATTTTGTGTTACTTATTATAGCTAGTAACATCATGTTCTCCATTAGCCTAAAGACATACAGCTTAATATAGATTGTACATATTGATAGTAGGGGCCTTCACCACAAGCCACAAATTAACCAGTTTAATTGTAGGTATACATGGTACAATCAGTAGATACTTGGCGAAAGTTAGTTCACAATCTACAGAAAATTATTACTCTCCTCCTCCAGAGCCTCTCACCATGTAATAAGCTTCTCCGCTAGTTTATCAAACTGTCACAACTATTGGTCATGATCGATCATAATTAACTCACTGTTTTAATTAAATTGCTTGGGATGGTGGTTGCTGCAATTTATGCTGATATGGAGAGGTAGTTGTACTTAATACTACTAGCACTAGATGCTCTCTATCTGCTCGGAATTCAGATCGAATCGTCTCATCAATTTGTGCGCAGCCAGTACTGATCACTTGTTCTATTCTCTCTCCCTGCAATGCCAACCGACCAACCCAGCAGCATCTGAACTAACAAACACTCCGAACAATTAAATCTTATTGTCGGGATTTCAATTAAAGGCTCCGCTCTTAAGCCTAAATTATCCTGCAAATACATACTACTTGTACTACAATCTGAACAAGTTGCGGCGTGTTTAATATACTGTGTACCTGTCGGTCGCACGCGGTGTACACCATCACCGATAATTAGGTCGTTGAGTTAATTTACTGCAATAGTGAAGCTAGCTATCAACCGTGCCCAGTTCCATGGCCACTGTTGCAACTTGCAAGAGATGCGCAGAGAACTGCTCCAATCAATCTTGCTGTTGTGTTCACTAGATGCGCGCAATATGCATGGCTTATCAATGTTCATGTTGATGAGGGAATCTTACTTGCTAGTAACTCGACTGATCAGTCTCTATGCAATAACACCAATTGGGACAACTCACTGGCTGTTTGATTGGCAAGTCGTACTTGAATAGCGCAGCAGCAGTAGTAGCTCTAGAACCTTTTTTGCAGCATCACTACCACTTGCATTTGCATGTGTGCCATTGCTGTTGCTGGAATGTGCTGAGATGCTGACAGTTGGTGACATGGGAACCGACAACTACTTGCAGGGTTGCTTGGCTCAGGCTGAAGAATCTGAAGAATGGGTAGTGTGCCTTATTTTCCAGAGGAACAGGTCGTCGACGAGGCAGGATCATGACGAGAGGCGAGCACCGGGCGGCCCCGCCACCGCCGCGCACCTCACAATGATGCCGCAGCCGTCGCTGTCGGCATCGTCGTCTTCCAGCTGCGTCACGAGCAGTTCGGACCTGGAAGAGGTCAGCAGCAGCGGCCACAAACAAGATGCAGCTGAAGGCTGAAGCTGCCTATCAAAGAGAGGCTTAATTAGCCTAGCTAAGCAAACCAGGAAAATGATGTGTGTGCCCTTTTCTTGCTCCAAGATTTGTTTTTCCTTTACTTGTTTCCTTCTGTCCGTGTAATGTAATGCAGTGTAATGTAACGAGAAGCAAGCACTGAATTAATTAACAAACAAGAGTCCTTCAGGTTAAGGAATCTTCTAAGGTTCAGGAGCCAGATATGTTACATATGTATTTGTAGCAGATGCAGCAGTAACCTCTGCATGATGATCAATTTGTAACTTGCAAGTTGTCCTTGTAATATTTCTTGTTGGGAGAGAAATATGAAAACCGTAACAGCAATTGCTACAGTCGGCCTTTCACATTTTCTGTCGCATTTTCAGTCTTATGTTTTGCTTACTCTGGACCTCTTGTCACCTACTAATTAGTTCATATATCAACTTCTAACGGTGAAATAGCTAGGGAAGCCAACATCAATGTATATCATATAAATATAAATTGATCTTAGAAGGAAGTGACCATTAAAGTGTGTTTCCCAGTTCAGTTGCTTATAAGACATCACTTTTTGCTATGCCAAAACATTTGCAGTTCTAATTAAGATAATACTGTCCGTAATAGCTAGTAAATCTTGGCAAAAGGGTTGCTATCATGCATCTGCAAATCAAAGCAATCATGCATGTGGAAATTAAAGCAGGTGTATTTTATCGAGGATTTTTTTTATTTTGAAAAATTAACCAAGAGATCTGGTATTCACTGAAGAAGACGATAAGACACCTAAGTGGATCCTAGGACTCGAACATGGATGAGAGGGGAGATTAAATAACCTCCTTACACGTACGTAGGCCACCCATTTTATCAAGGACCTACAGATCTAAATCATAAACTGGAGTACTGCTTAGCTTACCAGCTGCCATGTGTCACCTGTGGGTACTGATGCGTTAGCTCAGATGCTCATTTCTTTTCCTAAGAAAGGATCCTCATTTGCTTTATAAAAGCAATTAGTACGCAATTCGGTACTACGACGACATGCTAATCTTAGAGTTGTACGCAAAACAGAAAGAACGAAGTAATCAAATAATTACTCGTGAGCTTAATTAAGGGACTCTGTGCATACAATTAAGCACAGATCCAGGCGAGCAGAGATTGACAAGAGAAGCAAGGGGGCAAATTAACACAGACGCAGAACAGGATAAGGGTTCCAAGAGACGAGTGGTTTGTGGAAGAGAGGTTCCTTCCAACGTGATTCAGTGGGAGTGTGTGTGGGGCCAGCGACAGGCACTGCCTTAGCCAAGCGAATCCACTCTAGATTTGGCTTTGAATAATAAAGTCTGTGGATCACATCACAGCACAGTGACCACAGGGCACTTAGCACAACATGCCTGCCATGGTGAGATTTGCTACTTCTCCTAGCTATTGGGTAGGCTCAACTCCACTGCGGCAAATTAGCCACTCGTTCTTTCACGGCCTTTTGGCCCCCTTTTCCTCTCTCTTTTCTTGAATCGGACCAACAGCTAATCATGATTCATGCAGATTTGTTGCTTCATTTCTGAAACAATTTCCACATAATATTCAGGTTTTCGCGTGCGGGCAGAGATCGATCGCTTTCTGAACTGACTGTTAATTTTTTCCTTCAGATAGACACATATGCACGGTTGCTCCCCAGTTCCCTGATCCTCAGAATTGCATCCTCCAGTCGCTGATGCAATCAATGGACATGAGCTGCAGCTGGCTAGCAGATGTGGCCATGTATCATGTATGTAGTCATGACGTTGCTTGAGCTCTCTGAACTCATGTACAGGGACAGCTGAATTATGGTCATACCGGCACAAGCTGGCTACTGTACGTATACATCCTGAGCTGAGCTTTACTTTTCAGACAGTCTTACACGACGACGGAGATCTCGTCTGTCTATCCGGCGCAATTAGCCACTTAGCGCAGCGCAGGCGACTATGTACTACTGTACGTACCGATCGATCGATCCATGGATGATGATAGACGTTTACAGCTGCAGGTTAGGAATCGGGAGGGATCAGGGTTGAATTCTCCTGAATGCGACACGGCAACCAAGGGAGAGGAAGGATGGAGCTGCAAGCTAGCCAACCTGCCGGGGAACAAAACAATTAGCCAGGACTGACCAAGCATGCATGATGGCGATGCATGCAAATGCAAATATGCAATCGATCTGCAGCTGCCACTTGACGCCTCTCTCTTCTCTCTCTCTCTCTCTCGTAAATCCCGGGGTCCATGGATTCCAGCGGCGAGGTACGTGTGTTACTGTATCGTATAGCTAACTCCGCTAGCTTCTCCATGTGTAAGTTCAGGCAGTAAATCATATGTAACTATGTATTAATTATATATATGTCTCATGCATGCATGGCGTTGTGCATGATCGGGCTCCTGATTAACTAATCTTTGCACAGTGTGGCATCTGTTGCTGTCGTCGCGTGCAGTTGGACTCGATAATTACGAGATGTTGATGAATAACTGGTCACATACATATATGCATACTAGTAAATTCGCTGTTCGATGGAGATGATTGCGGCCTGTGGAATTTCTGTAGAAATAGTGTATGCTCCAGATGGATCGATTCTTCCAGCCAGCTAGCTAGATTCCAACATCAAGGAGGTGTTTCAGTCTCCCACTCCAGCTGCACCTCTCTCTCTCTCTGGTCATGGGTTGCTTTCAGGTGATTTAATGCAGTGCGATGGTTTGGTCCTGTTCGTCGCAAGTGATAGCATATGCAGTACCGGGATTCATGCTTGGTTGCCGGGTGTCTCGGTAACTTCTTGGGCCACATCAGGCAGACAGGCTTGTAGATGTAAAACTCTTATCGCGTGCGTAGTTAGCATGCCTGACCTCGGACCTGATTTGACAGTTAATGGAAGTCAAATGCACTGATTCACGACCGCAAAAGGAGTTATATTAGGTCACTCCATCACCGTCTGTTTTTGGAAAAACAAACACCGATGATTATCATTATCATCACAAACGGTTTTTTACTAAAACCATCTATAATGAGATCCACATCACTGACAGTTTTAGCTAAAAACCGTCTGACGATGAGTATAGTATCATTATTGACGGTTTTTGGCTAAATCGTCTATGATATGGGTCTCATCACAGAAGATTTTAGCTAAAAACCGTCTGTGATAAGCTATTTTTGAAAATAAGTACAAAAAGTCCCGACCACCCTAGTGTTTTTAGAATTTCTCGAGCTATTTTTGAGGTGGATGTGATTGAGTCAATCTGGTGAAAGTAGATCGTGGATTTGAAAGTATGATTGCATATCCTTTTGTTCTAGGTAATTTAAGGTTAGTAATTGGTTTTAATTTGTATTATATTCAAGATCAACTTAGTAAAAAGGAATTGAAGATGTTTAGATAGCTTGATGTAGATCTATTTGTTCTTTGTGTTCTAAAGTAGTAATTGGTTCTAATTGCATTATACTCAAGATGTAGCTAACTAAGTAACGAGAGAATTGAAGATGTTAAGTTTAAATATAGCTTATATATACACATATACATATATACACACACATATTTGTTCTTTGTGATCTAAGAAGCTAGGTTAATTGGTAAGTTTAAATGCAGCTTATATGTAGATTGTAGGTATGTTTGTTTTTTTAGATCTAGCATAATTTATGATTTAGGGTAAGGTTTAGCTAGTTAACACTTATTGTTATATACGTAGTGTAGATGGACTGAAGCTGGATGTACGCTGAGAACCGTGTGAGTGCCGAGTACGTGTTTTACATTTAGAAGAGTTGTAGAGGAGGATATATTGAATAAGGGGATGAAATTTATGCCTTGTCCATGCATTGATTGTAGGAATCTGAGGATGTTTCAAAACTCAACACAGATCGAAGCACACTTGATTCTAAGAGATTTCAAAAGGGGTATACATGTTAGATCAGTCACGGTGAAGAGCAGATTATATAGGAACCAGGTAGTATTAACATCGTCGACGAAGTCAATGATACGCTGGATGATATCGATTGTGCTTTCGATGAGGATAAGTTTCACGATGACAATCTGGATCGGTGTTGTGCAATGTAAAAGGGACCGTGATGAGCGAGAGTATGAAAAATTTTGGGGCTTGATGGACGACTCAGAGAAACCTTCGTTTCGAGGCTGCAAGACCAAATGCACAAGGTTGTCATTCGTACTTGAATTGTTAAGATTGAAGGCAAGCAACGGGTGGTCTGATAAGAGTTTCACGACACTGTTAGGTCTATTAGCTAACATGCTTCCAAAAGAAAATGAGTTACCGACAACCACCTACAAAGCCAAAAAGGTTGTTTGTCCCTTAGGAATGGAAGTAGAAAGAATACATGTATGTCCGAACGGTTGTATCCTCTATCGTAAAGAGTATGTAAACTTACATGTATGTTTGGTGTACAACGCATCTTGGTACAAGCATAAAAATCAATTAGATGATGACAACGAGGGCATTGAGGTGAATAAAGAACCTCCTGCTAAGGTGGCGTTGTATCTGCCTATAATTCCTCGTTTGTAGCGTTTATTTATAAATCCAAAGAAGGCAAAACCACTGCATTGACACTCGATTGAGTGTAAGAACGATGAAATGCTAAGGCACCTTACTGATTCCACCTAGTAAAGAAACAAGCCCAGGGTGAAGTTTGTGGGATTATCCTGTTCTTAGTGCCACCTTCCTTCAAATAAAAAAAGATTAAAAATTTGACATCAATCCTTACAATTGAAGGTTAGAATAAGTTCCAGACATCCATAGAAAGATGCATACAAAGTTTCAAGAGATTTGAATCAACCGATTAAAAGTTATCTCGATTCTTGGTCTTAAAATCGAGTTGATTTTAATATTCATCCGATTTTACTATTCATATGAGCATATTGGATTCATGCCTAGTACAGGCCTAGCTGAGCTTTTTGGTTAATTCTTTTAGGTAGAGAAGTGGCTTGAATTTTTTAAATAAAATTTTATTTGGCTTCTATTCACTCCTCTAGTCGTCATTTTCAGTCCTATAGATAGATGGTAACATCCAATTTAAACTTACCTTAGGGTGTTACACATGCAACTCTCAACATGACGCACGTTGAGTCTAGATCGGATGGTTCATATTGAGAGTTGCATAAGTAACACCCTAACGTGGATTTTACACTGAATATGTTATCTAGATAGATAGATATTGAGATGCAGCAAAATGGTCTCACTCTTTCTTGCTCTTTTTTTCTTTGTAAGATTCAGTATATATAAATGGTTTGGCGATAATAGAGTAGTAGCCAAACGGTTTGGCTACTACTCCCCTGATCTCGGTGTTAGGGTTCAAAACAAGTATTAACGCGGGATTAGGTTATTGTCGCCAAACCGTTTGGCGACTACCCTATTATCGCCAAATGGTATGGCGACTACACTATTATCGCCAAACGGTTTGGCGACCGGATATTATTTCTGCAATTTTTTAAATACGAGTATTAATATCGCAATTTCGAAACAAAATAATATTATTTTAAAAAAAATTCGTTTTCTGGATGACAAGATCCAGTACATGCATCCATGATTTTGCGGTTCCTGCAAGATCGATGGATCTCATGATGAAGGGCACTAGCATTGAACGGCTCCATAAATAATCAATCCATGATGATGTCGAATATATGCATGTCCTGTATATCAATCCATGATGATGTCGAATATATGCATGTCCTGTATATACAGTCGTGACCGTCGAACCCCATGAATTAAAAGCAGCTACCCAATGCATTTTAAGAGCCTGTCCGGCCGGTGAGTGTCGGACATTCATATGCACCGACATATATTTACTCTGGAAGTCTGTATATCTCTCAGCTACTGCATCACACACGAGATGCATATAACTAATCATTTATTACAATATTACTGTAAAAATACTATCTAAAAGATATAACCAAATACTACAAAAAATTACAACAAGCCATAAAAAACATGACATATAAAGACTTAATCTTTTATCAAAATCAACCCCAACGTAGGTACCAGAGAAAATTTTTATTTTTAATAGCACCTTAAGTTTCTATAATTGTCGGTTTGTAATTGGGACATTTTGATGCATTAAAACTGTATACATCGACTGAACAGAATATTGTCCATTTTGATGTAGATTCCATAAAAATTTATCTCAAACTAATGACAATTGCACCCAATAATCTTTGCAACAAACTCATGCCAGGCCATTAAATTATGTCCTGTAATCGCCATATGAAAAGACACATTGAGTGGGACATAACTCATTACTTTTGCCAATGTGGCCAGTTTTTTGGGACAATGTTAAAAAGATGAGGGTATTGAGCACTAAGGGGTTATTTCCAATCCATACATCTTGCCAAAAAATGTATTTGGGATCCATCACGGAGGTGAAAAGACACAAATCTGAGGAAATGATGTTTGATTTTCATTAGGCTAGCCTACAAATAAGAGCCCGTTGAGTTTCTTTCTACATGAGAAAGAGTTTTATGCTTAGCAGTTTGAAAAGCCACCACCTGCTAAGTAAGCATATATTTTTGATACTAAGATCTTGAATGCTCATGCCACTTTGATCCTTGTGTCGGCATAATATATTCCACTTAGCTAGCCTATATTTTTTTATAGTTGTCACTTTGCCAGAAAAATCTGGATCTATAATAGTCAAACCACTTAAGCACCCCATGTGATATCTAAAAAGATAGCATAAATATAGGTAAACTGTTAAGCATAGAATTTAGAAGGACTAATTGACCTCTGGCTGACAACGTTTGCCCTTCCAACTGCTTAGTCGTTTCTCAAATCTCTCTTTTACCGCCTTTTTTGCTGGAGAGGTCCTTACCACCGGCTATTGCAAAGCTAACTTTATGTTTCAAAAATATAGTAAAGCTAATTCAGATTCAGCAATGGTTCATGCGTTTGGTTGATTCTCTTGCTGAGCCGTCAATTAAAAGAAGAAGAAGAACTCCTCGCAGGGAGGGAAAAAAACAAAGAAAAAAAGTGGACTTGCTGAACACAAATCTACTTCTGTCTAGGGATGGCAATGGGGACTGTTCCCGTGGACTTGCTGAACACAAATCTACTTCTCTCTGTGGAGGCCCGTGCCACATTCTACAGCCTATATTTGTAGTAGTTTCTGTTCATATAAGCCCAGACCTCCTCATAGGCCCAAGATTTAACCAATGCCTGATGTCTTGGCACTTAGTATTGAACTGGTACTGCTAACGTAGTAGTTAGGACTTTTTAGCCGAGCTTTATATTCTAACTCTACCTTTTTAGCAGAGCTCTATATCCTAACTGTACTTTAGATCTAAAGTTTGTAGGCTAAAATAAAATGAATTAAGTTTATATTTTAAGTCTAAAATGCAAACAAGATGACCTATTTAAACACTTTTAATGCACTCACGAGTTCTAGCTCCATAAATTTCTGGAGTTAGGAATACCCTACTCCCCAACTCTACAGATTTTGGTGAAATTGAAACTGTGCTAAATACTAATGTGGCAAATGAGAATGGCTTTCTTAGAGCAATCCTAACAGTTTAGTCCGTATCCTAGCTTGTATCTAGTAGGAGATAGGATGGTCCAATGAATTTTTAGATACAACCAGTCCAACAATTTGTATCTTTGATTAGCTTAGACCTAAAGGATCTCATAATCATTTAATTGCTACTTGAATCTCTCATCTCTATATGAGTTTTTAGATACAAGCTCCTCCCAATGGCAACATATCCTGTGCGCACAGGGCTTCCCGTGTACACACCGTGCACACCAACTAACGAAAGTTATGAAATTTTTTGAAAAAAATTGTAGATATACTTTATAGATTACTCTACCTATATATGAAGTTTCAAGATCAAATTCATTATATATCGAGAGTTAAAAAAAGAGAAAATTCTGACAAATTTAAACTATTTAAACTTGTCAGAATTTTTTCTTTTTTGTAACTCTCAATATATAATAAATTTGAACCTACAATTTTATATATAGATAGAGTAATCAATGAAGTACATCTACAATTTTTTTCAGAATTTTTCATGACTTTCGTTAGTTGATGTGCACAGTTATACGAGAAACCCTATATACACAGAATACGTTGCCCCTCCCAATGGCATACTACCGTATATAAATCCCGGAGGATTCCGGCTCCCACAGCGAGCCACGTCGACGTTTGGCGCGCGTCTTGCCAGCTTATCCCTCCGCGTCGCTTCATGAAACTGCGCAACGGCGCCGTTAAATGCGGCGTGAAAATCGTTGAGCCACGTCGCCGCTTTTCTCCGTTGCGGCTTAAGTAGATATACGGCGCCAACCATGTGCGGCGCCGTGGCGCGGTGGTGGAGCGCGCGCGTTGCTAGCGAGAGGTCGCGCGTTCGAAACCCGCCTCGCGCGCTTACGCCCGAATTTTCCAGGCCGACGCGTGTCGCATGCGTTTGGCGGGACCCGCCCACGGCGCGTGGTTTTTTTTTCCCGTGCGCGGCGCGTGATTTTTTGCGGAAAAAACCTGGAAAATCCCCGAAATTACGTAAAAGTCCTTTTTAGTCCAGGATTTTATGAAAATACTCTCCTTTTCTTACGAGAAGGACTTTGAATCTTCTTGATTTAACCGAAACAATTCTCAGGCTTTTAGGGAATTACGTATTAGTCTGTTTTTACCTGTTTTAGGACTTTTTATGAAATGACCCCTTAATTTTTGCCTTCCGCGAACAGCCACCCGTGTCTTTCTGAATTAGGATTTTTAGCATGTTTTCCTATACGTAAATTCTCACGAGGCTTTCTAAAATTTTTTGTTAGCTATTTTTTATCCACGAGATTTTCTGAATTATACGTGTCCCTTTCTTCGTGGTAAAGCCTTATTTTTTCCAGAAATCACGCAAAAAAAATTGTTCCGAGGATTGGGAAACTTTTTAGGATTACGTAGGATTTATTGTAGAGTCCCAGAAGTTTCTCAAAATTACAGCGCGAATAACGAGAATTATACGCTCTGTCCTAAAGATTTTTAAATTACATCTAGATCGCTTTCTTTATGAAAAACACCCAGATTTAAGTATTCGCTTTATCACGTTGTGACACGGCGTCTTGCGCTTACGTGTCTAGTATCTCTATATATGAATATATCTATGTCTCGGTTTGCTGAAAAAAAAGCTTGTATCTTGCATGCGATACAAGCTCATGCAAGTTGGGCTTCGATGGTACGTCACCTTCTTAGAGTATATGACTGAAACAGTTCAATATATTCAGTGGCCATCTTCATGAAGGATCGATCATCTACACTCCATTTTGGTTCCTCACAAAGAAAAAAAAAAGAATAACTAGCAGCAGCTAACCGATAACTAGAGGCCCTGTTTGTTTTAGCTTTTGATTCTGAATTCTAGCCCTAAGAGCAGAATCAAAAACAAACAATCTGATTTTAGAATCCGATTCTCACAATCCAGCCCACCCATATACACTAGAATCTACAATCCACTTCATATATGCTTTTGAAGAATTAGCTTCTTTACAACCATAATCCAGAATCAATTCTTAGAGAATTTAAAGCTGAAACAAACAGGCCCTGATATACTCACTCCAGTCACAAATACACGTCGTTTTGAGACTATATCAATATCTAAAACAACATATCTCTACTATATAATGCAAGAGTTTCTTCCCGCGTCACTTCATCGAAATTACCCACTTTTACCTTTGCTCTTTAATTACCCACCTTTGCCACTGTTAGTGCTCTTTGCAAATAAACTTTTTATCGCAAATTAAGTTTCCGTTGTAACGTACAGGTACATAGCTAGCATCTATAGTTAGAGGGGGTATTACGTACCACTCACTTTCATGCTCCCGTCATGTTAAGCGACGAAACAGAACAATAATCGAGTAAGAAGAAGATAAAGCAGAGTTCGGTTCCTACCAGAGCCAATTAGCTGCAGCCAGCATCTATCAGCCAAGGATGGATGTGTTGTCTGAGGTCAACCGAGCATCCAGTATCCGGCGTGCTCTCTGACGCAACTTGCGTCTAAAGATCACCACTCGATTGGAGGCACTTTGGACCGTTCAGAGTTCGTCGAGCAGCTAAACTAAAACAGGTGTACCCTACGTGTCTCGGCGGCCTGTACTCGTCAAACTCACACGACTGCGTACGAATTTTTGGCGGAAAGCTAGCCAGCAGTGAAGCTCCTGTTCTGCTCCCCAAGTGTCCAGCGCAGAACGGTTGGTCGCTAACGAGTGTACTAGCTAGTACTATTCGGTATGGCTTTTTCCCAGTGGCGTACTTAAGGAGAGGGCGGCTAGAGCACGGGTGTCAACCGTCGTGTCTATGACACCTTATTAGTGATGTAATTTTTTTTAGTCTATGAGACGTCGCACCGTTCTCTCATCATAAACGTAAAGAAGTGTAGCAACACCGAGCACCCTTTCTATATTTCTCATACGTACGTCACTGCTTTTATCTGCAGTTGTGCACGGGTGTCGCTGTCAAAAGTGGGTCGCAGTGATGAGAGAGCTGACAAGGCATGGCAGTAAGAGTATTTGTGCTCGCAACTAGGGTTAGCGAAAAATAGCTCGTTAGGGCTCGTAGTTAATGAGTTCAAAATTGAAACGATTCCATTTCGAGCGGAAAATATTAATGAAGCTTGACTCGACAGTGGTTGATTAGCTCGAATTTGAAATAACCACTTACATGATAAATAAAATATTTTTATATTAAATTATGTTAATTTTAGAAAAGTTCGATAATAACTGTTATTCTTCTTAGCCAGCCCAATTGGCATCTGCGGCTTCCAACGATTTGGCCCTCGGAATCGCCGGTTGGGCGGATGATGATTTTTCTGGGTTGGCTCTTGCAGGATCAGGTTCGTACGACTAGCTGATAGATCTTTGGAAGTTTGGACGGTTTCTTTAACTTTCTTCCTCCAAAAGCCATCATCCTAAAGGTCAGGCTTTTCATCCAACTTTTACCCTAAGCCCACGACGTTTTATAAAGAGAAGCAAAAGATAGTCACAAATGCTTTTGGTTAGCTTTTGGGAGAAATTACTCACCACACCACTAGTAAGTGGCACACCCTTTCGTTGGATAAAGATAAAAAGAATCGGCACCTCCTCCCTCGTCGCATCAGCGTCGCCTTCACGCACGGACGCATGTGCAGCGCCGCTCAGTCCCCCCATACCTCGAGCTCCACGTCGGTGAAGGCGACACGTAGTCCAGCTGATGACTCCCTACTGCCTTAGCGCTGCCTACTACCTTGAAACTGGCCCCGACACCTCCACACAACACTTTCGATGCCTCCCACCAGGAGCTTGGCGCTAATGGAGGCGACTACCGTCACCTGTTACTCCGACGATGCCCATCAGGGCTTCTTTGTTTCAGCTTTAGATTCTCTAAAAGTTTATTTCGGATTATGGTTGTAGAGAAGCCGATTCTCTCAAAACTGAAATCCAGAAGTACATATAAAATGGATTGTGGATTCTAGTGTATATGGGTGAGATGGATTGTGAGAATCGGATTCTAGAATCCAGCTGTTTGTTTTTTATTCTGTTTTTGGGACCAGAATCCAAAAGCAAAAGCTAAAACAAACAAGACCTTATTGCCTCGATGTCGCCTCCGCATAACGCTACCTACACATCTCCACTGCCAATTTCCTCCAAATTTGATTGGCTTGTTCTCATTCTGATTGTTATTCGATCTAATTGTGGGTGTATCAAATGAATCGAACTGGGAGCAGTGGCGGAGCCAGGATTCGTCAAAGCCTCGGGCCGAAAATTAAGCGACAATAACTAACGCCAAAACATACACACACCGAGGTACAATAAAAACACTTCACAAATACACAATTAAAGATAAATTTGATAAATTCTATGCTTAACATTTCAATAAAATAGATAAATTGTTCATCATGTATTTTCTATTACATCAAATTGAGTTCAATCAATTAATTATGAAATGTATAAATTGTTCAAATCAATATACTCAAATCTAGCATCAGTGCATAAGCATAATAACTAATTCATAGATATAATCATACAACTATCCTTTTCAACAGTTCAATCAGTAATCTGTAACAACTAACAAATAGCAAATAATACCGAAGCAATACAATCAGTAATCTATAATCATTCAACATTTCAACAGTTCAACTGAATTACCAACTATGAACTATCATTCTATCATTGAATCATTCATTCATTCTATAGAGTATAGTTTATATCTGTATAAATCAAGGCATCAAAGCAAAAAAGCAATACCGATCCAGACTCGAGTAGCATCAAGACATCAATCCACACTTCACTTGTTCACCGATTCACTCTCGAGCTCTCCGATCTCGAGCAAGCAAGCAGCGGCGCACGCACTGACTCGTGGGCGGCGGCGGAAGCGGCGACAGCCTTCGCCGGCCAGCCACGTAGATCGGCGAAGTCGAAGCGACTTCAGCGCCGCAGATTGCGAACTTTGGTCTCAGGCCAAGGCGGCGTCGTCGAGCGGCACATGGCAGCAACAGAGAGCGATCGGCGAGTAGGCGGAGCGCCGTATGAGCAATCAGCGTGAAGCAATAAAGCGATGCGAGGCGAAGTCGGGGCGCGGCGGCGGCCAACCGGAGATTTGGATCTGCCGTTTGCGCCTCTGGTCGAAGCGTTAGGCTCGGGGTGATAGCGGTGGGCGCTAAGCCGAGCGAGCGATGGCGGTGGCGGCCGTGAGCGGCCGAGGGCGGTGGATGCGGCGGCGGCCGCGAGGGTGTCGGCGTGAGGCTCGGGCCATTGGACGTGAGGGTGATTAATGGCGACAGTGCTCGGGGCCTCGATCCTTTGCTGCTCTCACGTGTATGTCTGCACTTGCTATTTGAGCTGGGCCTGGGGCCCAGGCCCCAGTGGCCCCAGGCCCAGCTCCGCCCCTGACTGGGAATGAAATTGTGAACAATTTGGTAGATTCATTAATCATTCCCCCAAATTCTTTAAAATGTGATATCTTCAAAAAAAAATTTAAATTTTTCATCGACCGGGTTGTCACTGCATGCAATTGAATATGTCTAGATGGTAAGGGAATCAAGCTGGGAATGGAATTGTGACTAGCTCAACCAAAAAATGGCAAAGTTAAGTTGGTCGTTTATTTACTACTTAGCTTCTAGAGACAACTGCATTTAAATATGTTGTGCCAAATAGCATGGATTTGATTTCTTCGGACAGCCGCTTTTCGATCGGGGCAGCTAGTTAAAATCTTGCTTTTGCCGTAGCATCAGCCCGTGTCACAGGGGGGCTTTAGCCAGGCGAAGAGAGAATGGAGTCGTGCATGTCTGCATGAACTCACACGGCCAGCAAAACGTATTGCAGCGCTGGTGCATTACCATCTCCTACTCGTGTTGATTAATTATTTATTGTAAGCTTCTCTGGATTGCAATCTATGTTTCAAGAGCATGTATAATAGTAGAGATCTGTTAGGCTATTCCCAGTGCTAGTTTCATTTGAGTTTCAATATCATTAAATGCTATATCACATAAGCAAAGATAATGACAAAGCAAGAAATTAATGATGAGCACTACTACAGAAATGATTTTTCTAGACACCAAGGATTTCTTTCCACAGGCGGATTAAAAGGAGAGCCGCCTCAAATGACTGATCGTGGTCCTTGGGGTTAAGAACCGCCTGTGTAAAGGTATCTTCACAGGCGGCTCTCGTAAGAAACCGGCTGCGAAAATATTGATCTCTTCACAGGCGGTGCCCTTTAGATGCCGCCTGTGGAAACTACGCTCTTCCCAGGCGGTTCCTTAAAGGAACCGCCTGGGGAAGAGGCGATCTTTACACAGCCGGCTTTCTTACGAAGCCGCATGCGGAAATCGCAGTTTCCACAGGCGGTACATTAAGCAAGCAGCCTTAGTTAATTATATTGACGTCCTAATTAATTAAGGAACCCCCTGTGGTGATGTTAAGTCTTTAAAGGCGTAGTTCTTAAACAAACTGCCTGTCCAAATTTTGTAAATGTTTGTCTGCATATCTTGTGACGAAGGAGATGCTTCAGATGCGTTTTTATGTATGCGTCGGATCATCCTTTGTTCTACAATACACGCAAAACACGAAATCCAACGTCCGAGCAATACTCGGTATGAGTTTTTATTGACGTCTGGGATCATCATTACGTTACTGCAATGGCATTACACGAGAAATCCAACGTCCATAAAATACTCCGGTATGGTTCTTTTTTACTTTGACGGATCATCCGGTAGTGCTGTTTTGCTTGATCGTTATTATTTTTCTGCAGGCCGTTGTCTTAGGGAGCCGCCTGTGGAAACTTCGCTTTAAAGCTCCGAACAGATCGTTCTCTGCGGCAGTTCCAAGCAGCCCCAAAATTGTGAAAACAAGGGGGGAGCTAGGTTTTGAACTTGAAATCCTTGGAATAGTTAACTCTCTAAGGTAAGAGCATCTCATTCCTGACATTTGTAGAGGTTTATATATCTTGTGGAGAGGAAGATATAGTGTAGATAGAATGTGCATGGGAGAGGGTTGAAGCCGGGAGATTAGCGCCCTCTTTAAAATTCATGATTCACTTTTTGACACCACGGTCCTTGTCATAGACTCAGATGGACCCACATATCATAGACACATCACTAAAACCAACGAATTTAGTGTCCTTTGGACTAATTTAATTTTCCGTTGAAGCCCTCACCTTCTAGATCTCAGAGCGGATCTTGTATCCCTCCTCTCTCTAGGGGAAAACGATCCCCTCTCTAGATCTAGAGGAGAGGACCTTACATTCTTTCGTGATTTTAATAAAATCATTTTATAGTATTTAACTTAGGGTTCTCTTGTTAAAGTTCTATCTAAATAATTGACATTTCAATCTGATTTTACATTTGAGTTCAAGATGGAAAGGGCATGGATGTACAATGCCCCAAGAAATAAGGGTGTATTCCTCAAAGAGCTCAAACTTTTATTAAAACCGCTCGGAAGGGCGCTGGACTAAGAAGGAAGCGGAAATACTTTGTCCATGCAAAGACCATAAGAACAATGTAGGGTGGGGAGATTTAAGTGTAATCACAACACACGATCATGAGAGGTTTTATAGAGGATTACATGTTGGTCCAACCATGGCGAGCAACGTACATCGCAAAACAACCGATGATGTTGATCCGATCTCGTGGATGATAGAAGTGCCGAGGCGTGCAATCGATTTGGGAGATGAAGCTCACGTGCATGCTCGTTTGCTAGATGATGGTCGCATCGCGATGTAGAGGAAATGTTGCGCCATGCCGAACCACGAGTTTTAAAGGAGATGACAGTTTAGATAATGTCGATCGTTACACAAAGCGGCGAATGATCATTATATGATGAATCTAAGGGTTGTCCTCCGAATTTACGGTGTTGCATACGGTCTTTGATGCTTCTACGGTTGAAGGCTAGCAATGGATGGTCGGACAAGAGTTTCACCGATCTGTTGAGGCTCTTGGCGTAAGTACTTCGAAGGCTAATGGATTGCCCACCTTGCCGCGAGCACTTATTTGCGAAGAAGCTTATCACTCCGATGTCATTGGATGTGCAAAAGATACACGCGTGTCCGAACCATCAGTATCCTCTTCCGTAAAGATTACGCGGACTTGGATCAATGCCCGGTGTGCAAGGCGAGCGGTATAAGAAGAATGAT